>JAOPHQ010003743.1:0-112500 GCA_030340625.1 Merluccius polli
GGTTAAAACCACCGGCCCTATGGTGACCCTACCCTAGAGAGAGAGGAGAGAGGAGAGAGGAGAGAGAAGAGAGGAGGAGAGAGGAGGGAGGAGAGAGGAGAGAAGAGGGAGGAGGGAGGAGGGTTAAAACCAGCGGCTGTATGGTGACCCTGACCCTGGAGAGAGAGGAGAGAGGAGAGAGGAGAGGGAGAGGAGGGAGGAGGGAGGAGAGAGGAGAGAGGAGAGAGGAGAGAGGAGAGAGGAGAGGGGAGAGGAGAGGAGGGAGGGGAGAGGAGGGAGGAGAGAGGAGAGAGGAGAGAGGAGGGTTAAAACCAGCAGCGGACTGGGCTGTCTAATCAGCAACATTAAATTACATAATTATAAGTAATTATGAGTATTATAAGGACACATTATTATGCTCTTATCTCGTGGCCAGCCAGTGCCCTGGTCAATGTATTAGGCCGATATATAAACTATGTCTATATATCTATATCTATATATCTATATATCTGTATATCTATATATCTTATCAAGATATATATATATATATATATATTTATTTTTAGATTCATATATTGTGTTATACTGTGTTAATGGTATTATTGGTTTGAGATATTTGTCATGATAACACACATATAGCTCTATATGTCACATATAAACATAAAGGCATTTTTCTATCAGCATAATCTTAATTACAAGTACACCTGGCTTTATGAAACTGCTCGTGCATAACATAGAGATATACAGATATAGAGATGTTGAGAGATATAGATATACAGAGATATAGATATACAGAGATATAGGGATGTAGATATATAGAGATATAAAGACATAGAGATATAGGTATACAGAGATATAGGGATGTAGATATATAGAGATATAAAGACATAGAGATATAGGTATACAGAGATATAGCGGATGTAGATATATAGGGATGTAGATATATAAAGATATAAACCAAAAGGTCGACCGCGGCAGGACTCGAACCTGCAATCTTCTGATCCGAAGTCAGACGCCTTATCCATTAGGCCACGCGGCCGGTGAAACAACGAGTTCAGGTGTTGTAACTTGACATTGAATCGTCGTACAAAGACATAAACGCGTTACGTATTAAGTAAACCAGTAAAACTGGTTTGAGAAACGTGAGAAACCAACACGTTAAACGGGTTTTTAAACGGGTTTTTTAATGTAGTTGAACGCGGAGGTCCGCTCCTCCTCCCGCTAGGGGCGCTGGTCTGCTGGTCTGCTGGGGTGGCGCGTGGCGGATCACCTCGCGCGTGTTGTTGTTTTTATTTCAACGTCACTTCCGCAGCCACTCGCCCGCTAGGTATGAAGCTTATATATTAAGCAATATATATTATAATTTGTATTATACTAATAATAACGCAATCATATAATGTCCGTCATTTAAATGAGCGACGTGCCAGTCTGTCGCAGTGTGTAAGTAAGTAAGGTAATATTGCGTTTCTATGATCTTTACTTTATTATAACAAGAATAGCATTGATTTATTATGAGTATGTGCTCATCCCAACTGCCCAACTGAGTCTGTCTGCCTGCCTGTCTGTCTGTCTGCCTGCCTGTCTGTCTGTCTGCCTGTCTGTCTGTCTGCCTGCCTGTCTGTCTGCCTGTCTGTCTGTCGCCTGCCCGCCTGTCTGTCTGCCTGCCTGTCTATCTGTCTACCTGCCTGTCTGTCTTTGTCTGCCTGTCTGTCTACCTGTCTGTCTCCCTGTCTGTCTGTCTGCCTGCCTGTCTATATGTCTACCTGTCTGTCTGCCTGTCTATCTGTCTGCCTGCCTGCCTGTCTGCTTGCCTGTCTGCCTGCCTGCCTTCCTGTCTGCCTGTCTGTCTACCTGTCTGTCTCCCTGTCTGTCTACCTGCCTGTCTGTCTACCTGCCTGTCTGCCTGCCTGTCTCTCTGCCTGCCTGTCTATCTGTCTGTCTGTCTGTCCTCCTCAGGAGACAGCCTACCAGCAGAGCTGATGCTGCGCGCGTCGCGCCTCCCCCTGCGGCGCCCGTCTCTCCCGTGGGCCCGGCGGGCGGCGCCGTGGCGTCGCTCCATCCACGCCGCTGAGGCCCCAGAGGGTCAGGGGGCCTCGGCCGCGCCCGCCGCCGCCGCGCCCGCCGCCGCCGCCGCCACGGCGCCCGCGCAACGGCGCCCGCGTCAACCCCCTGAACATCCAGATGCTGTCGGAGAACCTCCACCGCCAGATCTTCCGGGGCCAGGCGCCGGAGTACGGCGAGGAGGAGGTGGAGCGCAGCGTCCGCCATCTCCGGCGGCACGAGCTGTGGGGCCGCGAGACCTCGGCGGCGGCGCCGCTGGCCGACGTGGAGCTGGCGCTGCCGGCCGATGTACGGCGAGGACATCGACGGCCACTTCCGGGTCCTGGCCCAGAAGCAGAGCCTGCCCTACCTGGAGGCCGCCGGCCGGCTGCACGGCGCCACGCTGCCGCCGATGCCCCGGGAGTGGGCCCGGGCGCCGGGCTGGACGCGCTACGGGCCGGACGGCGGCGGCGGCGGGGACGGCGTCCGGCGCGTGGACTTCCCGGACGAGGCGGCGCTGGTGTTTGACGTGGAGGTGTGCGTGGCGGAGGGCCAGTGTCCCACGCTGGCGGTGGCGGCGTCCCCCACGGCCTGGTGAGGACCGCCGCTGGGGTTTGGAGATGGTTGTACTTTATGAGCCGGTTCCTCTGGTTTCCCAGGCTGAGCATCCAGGGGTTGGTATAGATATACCTTCCTGTCTGCCTGTCTGTCTGTCTGTCTGTCTGCCTGCCTGTCTGCCTGTCTTTCTGTCTGCCTGCCTGTCTGCCTTTCTACCTGCATGTCTGTCTGTCTGCCTGCCTGCCTGTCTGTCTGTGCCTGTCTGTCTGCCTGCCTGCCTGTCTGTCTGCCTGCCTGCCTGCCTGCCTGTCTATCTGTGCCTGTCTGCCTGCCTGCCTGTCTGTCTGCCTTTCTACCTTCCTGCCTGCCTGCCTGTCTTTCTGTCTGTCTGCCTGTCTGCCTTCCTGCCTGTCTGTCTGCCTGTCTGTCTGTCTGCCTGCCTGTCTGCCTGTCTGCCTTTCTGCCTGTCTGCCTTCCTGCCTGTCTGTCTGCCTGTCTGTCTGTGTCTGCCTGCCTGCCTGCCTGTCTGCCTTCCTGCCTGTCTGTCTGCCTGTCTGTCTGTCTGCCTGCCTGTCTGCCTGTCTGCCTTCCTGCCTGTCTGTCTGCCTGCCTGTCTGCCTGCCTGTCTGCCTGTCTGCCTTTCTGCCTGTCTGCCTTCCTGCCTGTCTGCCTGCCTGCCTGCCTGTCTGTCCGTCCAGTGTTGGTACAGTGAGTGTGTAATACTCGGTGCTTGCTGGTTGCCAGGTACTCCTGGTGCAGCAGGCGTTTGATCGAGGAGAGGTACTCCTGGTCCAGCCAGCTGATCCTGGCGGACCTCATCCCCCTGGAGACCACCATCAATTCGGTGCGGCCCTCCGGCGGCCAGTGGAAGGAGCGGCTGGTCGTGGGCCACAACGTCAGCTATGACCGAGCGCTCATCAAGGAGCAGTACCTGCTGAAGGTGAGCATCCAAAGGATTATACTCGCATCTTTTGTTCGACTATTTCGTCATTTTTTATTAAGATGGATTCGGTCATTTTGTTTGTGTTTCTGTTTTTAAGGGGTCCAAGATGCGGTTCCTGGACACCATGAGTCTCCACATGGCCATCTCGGGTCTGACCGGCTTCCAGCGGACGTTGTGGATGGCCAACAAGATGGGGAAGAAGCGCGGGCTGCAGGAGGTGAAGCAGCACATCAAGAAGGTGGCGCAGAAGAAGACCAACTCAGAGGTGAGTGTCTGTCCCAAAGGAACATGCAGATCCGCCATACGAATATACAGTATGTGGGGGGTATTGTATTGTTTGCTTTCTTCACATTTTAATTATGGTCAAAAAGCAAACTATGTATTTGTATAAGTAAGGCTTTAATGTATATAGCACTTTTTAAAACACACAGTTACAAAATATATGTGTATATATAAGTAAATAAGCTAAAAATAAATTACAATATTTAGACACAGAGACAGAACAAACTATAACAAACCAAAAGATACGATGGGGATGGAGACCTATAAAGGCTTGCCTATAAAGTGTGTGTGTGTGTGTGTGCAGATTGGTTCGTGGGACTGGGTGAATATCAGCAGCCTCAACAACCTGGTGGATGTCCACTCTCTGTACGTGGGCGGGCCCCCGCTGGAGAAGGAGGCCAGGGAGACGTTTGTGAAGGGCAGCATGGCCGACGTCAGGAACAACTTCCAGGTCAGACCCCCCCCCCCCCCCCCAGTGGATCTCATTAGGACTGAGCTCTTCTTTCCAGAGAGATCTGATATCTACATATATCATCATGTATGCAATTACTGGGTGACACAACAGTAAGTTACTAATAAAACATGAGATAAGATAGTACCCTTATTGATCCCAAACGGGAAAAAGTTGTGATATTAATTAGTTTATTATTTATATTATATTATATTATAATATTATTATTTATTTATTAGTTTTCCTTTGGCCATTCTAGGGAAGCGTAATGCATTCACTTGAGAAAAAAAACAAACATTCAGACTTTTGACTTATAAAGTCAAAAGTCATATGTGTGTTTGCTGCCACCTACAGGAGCTGATGCAGTACTGCGCCTTGGATGTCAAAGCCACCCATGAAGTCTTTACTGAGCAGCTGCCACTCTTCATGGAGAGGTGATTCAAGTTAATGCGTGGGCATTTTATTACCTACGACAATACCTGTCTTCCCTCAACCTATCCAATTTTGTCCTCCACACTTGGTGGGGGAATGGCGGACTTAAACCAACAACCTACAGCCAGTAAGTCAGACTTTAACGTGACACCCATCCTTTTTCTCTCAGGTGTCCTCACCCTGTGACGTTCGCGGGCATGCTGGAGATGGGCGTGAGCTACCTTCCTGTCAATCACAACTGGGGGCGGTACCTGGAGGATTCCCAGGAGACCTACGAAGAGCTCCAGAGGGAGATGAAGAAGTCTCTCATGAACCTGGCGGACGACGCCTGCCAGCTGCTGCACGGAGACCGGTGAGCACCGACCAGCGGCTGGGAAACTCCACCACAGAGGAAGAGGAAATTATAGGATCTGGCTCCAATGAGCTTTCTGCGGCACTTGGCCCCTGGCAGCTGGTCCCCATTTAGGGTTCAGCTGTTTCAAGGCCGGCTTGTCTTCAGGCCTTCTGGGGGTAACTTCCGGTTATCAGTGTTTCCTGTCATTTCGTAGCACAATCTTCTCTGGCACAATAATTTCCTTTGGGATTATTACAATTGTATTTATCTTATCTTACCTTGGAATGAGCTTCAAAATAAGATGAGACTGAGGGAGCTTGTCACGCTGACAATATAAGAGGCAGGACAGTGTAACTTTCTTTTTCTCTGTCAGTTTCAATGTGTAAAAGAACAGATTTCTTCTGTGGTGTTTTAATGTAGTTAACTGTTGCGTATTATTTTACGCCGCTGCTGTCTTGGTCTCTCCTGTAAAAGAGATGAGACTGACCCGGTTAAAGAAAGGTGAAACAAATGAACCCACGGGAGGTCATGAGACAGAGGAACGGTAGTGTGTGATGACATCATAGCGATGTGTGATGTCATCCCCCTCCCCTCCCCCCCCCCCCAGGTATAAGGAGGACCCCTGGCTGTGGGACCTGGAGTGGGACGTTCAGGAGTTCAAACAGAAGAAGGTGCCGGTCCGCAAGAAGAAGGCCGTCTCCCCCTCAGCGTCCGCTCCTCTGCCGGAGGACCCGGAAGGTGAGACGCCCCAAGCCCCCCAACATGGCCGCCAGGCCTCTTCCTGTGTGTGTTTGCTTTTTGGGGGATGTAGTTCTTCTTCAGAGCAGCGGTGTGACATCAGGCAGGACACTGGTGTCTCTCTGCAGTGTCTTCATTCATTCACCAGGCGGCTTTAAGTGGAATCGTTGGATGGGTGGATGGGTGGATGTACATATATAGATAACATGTCAGTAATTTAGAAGGAGTTGAAGTAAAAAGGTGATTTATCAATAGATTGATTTACATTTAGTGCTGCACAACCTCGTTCTAAAGACGAGGAGTATTTATTCATTTTTGGATTAGTCGCAGTGCAAACAGTCACAGAGTAGATCCCATATCAGTGTATCCTTTGTTTGGATGACTCCAGTCCCAAGGTGGATGATTAGAACTTGGCTGTAGTTTCCCTGCGGAGCAGCGTTTAGTCAGAGATGAGCTGGAGATGAAAGTTGACCCATGCAGTGTGGTGCCCACCAGACCCGGGACCCCCCTCTGAGGAGGCGCTGGCGGGGCCGTGTCCCGGCAGGCTGGCTGTGGAGAGGCTCAAGGCCGCCACCGAAAACCGAATGCCCAAGAAAAGACAGCACCTGCCTGGACACCCGGGGTGAGACCAGTCAGCACGCATCTCCTCCTCAGGGAATTATTATTTCATTAAAAGGTCAAATCAGTAAATTTATAATTGAATCCTGGACCGGATAATGATAATGTAAAAGTTATTCACAGAATTGAATTGTTATGCGGTCACTGTGTGTGTTTATAGACTATTTTCAAACGACTTTGAGCCAATCAGAATCAAGGAAATATCCGTTTTATCCCCTATGGGTCCATCATGGTGACGGTGTGCTTCCCCAGGTGGTACCGCAAGCTGTGTGAGAGGATGTCCGCCGGGGAGGGGGAGGACGAGGGGGAGGACGGCGGCGGGGACTGGTGTCCGGGACCCAGTCTGATCAGCCTCCAGATGAGGGTGACCCCCAAGCTGATGGGTCTGACGTGGGACGGCTTCCCCCTGCACTACACAGACCTGCATGGCTGGGGCTACCTGGTGCCGGGCCGCACAGACAACCTGCAGCCCCCCCACGGGGAGGGGGAGGCGGGGGAGGGGGAGGGACCACTCTGTCCCCACAGGTGTGGTTTTGGTTGTCTTTTTATGTATTCATTTACCAGCGACGGTGCACATTAGGGCTGCAACAATTAGTCGATTAATTGATTAGTCGATCGACAGACAATTAATCAAATCACACTTTTATAATGGATTGGCTGGTTGTTATCAAATCAAATCAAATCAAACTTTATTTCTATAGCGCATTTCGTGCAAAATTTGCAATACAAGGTGCTTAACAATACAATGAAAATACAACAAAATACAACAGTGCAATGAAAATACAACAAAATACAACAGTGCAATGAAAATATAACAATACAATGAGAATACAACAATACAGTGAAAATAAATTATAATATAAGGAAAGGAATACAAGGCAAGCTAAAGTGACTCTGTCCCCTGATTGGCTGATTGTTATCCAAGCTAAAGTGAATGTCCCCTGATTGGCTGGTTGTTATCCAAGCTAAAGTGACTGTCCCCTGATTGGCTGGTTGTTATCCGAGCTAAAGTGACTCTGTCCCCTGATTGGCTGGGTGTTATCCAAGCTAAAGTGACTCTGTCCCCTGATTGGCTGGGTGTTATCCAAGCTAAAGTGACTCTGTCCCCTGATTGGCTGGTTGTTATCCAAGCTAAAGTGACTCTGTCCCCTGATTGGCTGGTGGTGGGGTCCTGCAGAGCGATCGAGGCGGTGTACCGAGAGTCCTGTGAGCAGAAAGGGAAGGAGCAGCATCAGTATCCTGAGGCCAGCCTCTCTGATGACCTCATGCTGACAGACACCACCGTCTGGCAGAAGGTACACAAGCTCAAATAGCATGGAAATAACGACAATAACTTGAATAACTGAAGTAACTTAAATGGGGGGGGGGGGGGGGGGGGTGATATTGTGTGTGTAGTTGACGAAATGTTGAAATGTTTCTTGAATGTACCGCAGGTGGAACAGCTGAGCCGCCGAGATAACATGGCGGAGGAAGATGAAATGACAGTAAAGAACAGCAAGGTAAGACCTGCCGTCCGTTTGACTGCACTGTTCCCATGCAGCACTGAATTGTTTTATTATCATCATTGTTATTATTACACATATTTCATATTTAGGATTTTATTTTTATATTGTATATATTTTTGTAGTGCAGTGCCCGTTCAAAACGCGCCTGTCGCAAAAAACCGGGTACAATTTCACACATTGGGTGTATCCACAATTCCTGTTTCCCAGCGTAAACCTAAAGGTCCGACCGAGGAGAGTCAGTGCCCCTATCACCACGGAAACGGGCCTCACGATGACATCAGCATACCAGGCTGTTGGTTCTTCAAACTGCCCCACAAGGTTCAAAAACACATTTTCCCAGAATGCATCACCTCACTACTGATTTGTACAGACAGACAGACAGACGGATGAGCGCTAAACGCCGTGTCTGTGTCTGTGTCTGTGTCTGTGTCTGTGTCTGTGTTCCAGGATGGGAACGACAACAACGTGGGAAGTCCTTTTTCCAAGGACTTCCTGTCCAAGATGGAGGACGGCACGCTGAGGGCAGGAAGGGGCGGGACCAACGCCACGCGGGCCCTGGAGATCAACAAGATGATCTCCTTCTGGAGGAACGCTCATAAACGCATCAGGTAAAACGGCGCCGCTACTTCTAACAAAGTCGAAGTTGGTTTGTGTTTACATACGCTGTCTCTTGAACCGCTGTCCAAAGGCAAAAGCTCAAGTAAAGTACATTTTATTTAAAACATTTAAAACGACCAAAGTGCTGTACAGCATGAGAGTTAAAACAGCATAAAATATGGCAGACAGACAACGACACAGACCAGAAGGTAAAAAGGTGTACTTGATACGCAGGAGGATTTTTACTCACATATTAATCAGTTAGCGCTTCCACACCGCAAGCGGAGCTGAAGCGCATCGCACAGTTTCGTCTCATTTCGTTTCAGAGGAACCCTTAAGCCCGCCGTACATCAGATCTTCCTCCCGACATGCGGGTCCTGGGGTACGAGGTGTATAATCGGTTAATTGCTTTCCCTCCGCAGTTCCCAGAAAGTCGTTTGGCTGAGAAAGGGAGAACTTCCTCGCGCTGTGAGCAGGTCGGTCCCAAACAATGCTTTCCTTCTTGTTAGCCTTCTGTGAATACACATTAAGGGCATAAATGCTTTAACACTAAAGCTCTGTCTGCACCGGACTTGGAGTTAAAACGGTCTACAGCCAATCAGAACTGTGTTTGATCCCATCCCCAAGACACAAAGACTACGACGAAGAGGGGCAGTACGGCGCCATCTTGCCCCAGGTGGTTACCGCGGGAACGGTGACGCGCAGGGCAGTGGAACCCACCTGGCTCACGGCGAGCAACGCCCGGGTGAGGAGCGGGAAATACCAGCAGCACCCTCGCCTCCGCGACGGGTCCAATGCGGTCTTGTTTTAGAAGACCGCTACTACTACTACTAACCGGCCTCCCTACTCTTTTTTTCTCTCTCTCTCTCTCTCTCTCTCTCTCTCTCTCTTTCTCTCTCTCTCTCTTTCTCTCTCTCTCTCTCTCTCTCTCTCTCTCTCTCTCTCTCTTTGTGGGGTTTCTCTCGTGGCCCCCAGCGGGACCGGGTTGGCAGTGAGCTGAAGGCCATGGTGCAGGCGCCCCCCGGGTACCACCTGGTGGGGGCCGACGTGGACTCCCAGGAGCTGTGGATCGCCGCGGTCCTGGGCGAGGCCCACTTCGCTGGCATGCACGGTACAGGAGATGAATGAACGCTTAATGGGCCCCTATTCATTCACCACCAGGTGTGATGTGGATTAGCCGTTACAACCCATGTCAACATCTACCCTCTAGTGACATCACAAGTGGGAGTGTCCACCCAGATGTATGATGACTAGATCAGTCTACCAGCCTACCCAGTGGACTGTACCAACTGGTAGGCTGATCTATCCATCATACTCCATATATATATATATATATATATATATATATATATATATATATATAAGCAATAAGCCATGAGAGGCCATGGCTTAAAGTCATTTGAACAGTTGGGGGGCTGTTAGGCACGACGTAAAACAGAGTTTCATAAAATGGTTATACTATAGACTAAAATAAACACACAAACATAAAATGCGATCATTTATTGAATTCAAATCATTCTTCCACCAAACAATATAGTTCCTTAAGACAGCAAAATGGTCAAAATGCAAGCACACAGGCTAGCATACAGGCAAATCAGGCTTTAAAGCTTGTTAACACACACACACGCGGTGGTGGTGGATTGGCGGCGCATTAATTAACTTACTAATTAATTCACTCATCAATTAATTAACTGAATTGTTGTTAATAAACTAGCGTCTGGCTGCGTGTTCCCAGGCTGCACGGCGTTCGGCTGGATGACCCTGCAGGGGAGGAAGAGCCAGGGCACCGACCTGCACAGCCGCACCGCCCACACGGTGGGCATCAGCCGAGAGCACGCCAAGGTGTTCAACTACGGACGCATCTACGGCGCCGGGCAGCCCTTCGCCGAGCGGCTGCTGATGCAGTTCAACCACCGCCTCAGCCAACCGGACGCCTCGGCCAAGGCCAGGCAGATGTACGCGCTGACCAAGGGCATACGCAGGTATGAGGTCACAGGGGGCTTGTACAATCGCGACGGCACCTCGCAATGCCGCCGCCATTTTGGAAGCATAGGAGCGTTGGCGTTGTTAGTGACCGACTATGCGTGTGCTATGCGGGTCAGGTATTGTCTCTCGGAGGAGGGGGAGTGGCTCGTGAGTGAGTTGGACATCGAGGTGGAGCGAGAGGAGGATGGCAGCGTCTCCCTGGAGGAGCTCAGACGCATCTCCAAGCTGGCCTCCCAAAGGTGAGCGCTCTCATACATCCATCACCTATCATCCATCACTCCATCATCTATCAATATCTCTCCCCTCCTCTCTCCCCTCCCCCAGCTCCCGGCGCAGGAGGTGGGACCTGGTGGGCCAGCGCATGTGGTCCGGAGGCACCGAGTCGGAGATGTTCAACAAGCTGGAGAGCATCGCCCACTCGGCCCGGCCGGCCACGCCCGTGCTGGGCTGCCGCATCAGCCGAGCCCTGGAGCCGCTGGTGGTCAAAGACGAGGTGAGGGAGAGGGAGGAAGGTGGAACAGCGACCTCTGCTGGCATACTCCCAGTATGGCAGCCTCGTTATTTGTTACGTTGGGATGCGTCACTTTAATTACCCAAGCGGATGATGATTGTGTGTGTGCGCGCGTGTGTGTGAGACTTAGACTTAGACTAATGCTCCCCATACATCAGAAGACTTTGAAAAGATTTGAAAAAGACTCTTGGAAAACTATCAGCTCACATCTAAAGACAAGTGTTGAGAGATTTTAGTCACAGCCGAGTCTCAGACTGAGATTTTACAAAGACTGTGAGTCTTGCAGGGTCACTATTTACAAGACTACAACTAGATTATGTTATTCTTTTTTCCCACCATGCAATTTTTTCCCCATCATGCCCTTAGTAGAAACCGTCAGGTTTCCTGTTTCCGCTTTTGTCAGAGCTCATCTATTGGTTGTTGATTGTGTGACGTCACTGCGACTTGCGATAATATCAAAACACGTTTGATATTATCGCAAAGCCCCAAGACTAGGAAGAGACGGATCTGAAACAGCGCAGATTTAACCTTAAACTTAGCGATGGAGACGACGGGAGCGCGCCGTGACTCCCGTAAAAATTTCCGAGATTTACTAAAGACTTTCAGTTTTTAGTCTGGGACTGTGAAAATCTTTTGGTGTAAGCCCAGCATTAGACTTTATTGATCCCTTTGGGAGGACTCCCTCAAGGAAATTGAATTTCCAGTAGACCAGTAGAATAAAGGAGGTATAAAAAAATATAATACTAGACAATAAACTCTTAGTTCTAGTTAAATATATAAGGTAAAAAAAAAACTAATATACTCTAATACTTTGAATGGCAGTGGATTGACACATAGTGCGTGTGTGTGTGTAGTTCATGACCAGCAGGGTGAACTGGGTGGTGCAGAGCTCGGCGGTGGACTACCTGCACCTGCTGCTGGTGGCGATGCGCTGGCTGTTGGAGGAGCACCACATCGACGGCCGCTTCTGCATCAGCATCCACGACGAGGTGCGCTACCTGGTGTGCAGCGAGGACCGCTACCGGGCGGCGCTGGCGCTGCAGATCGCCAACCTGCTGACCAGGTAGGCTAGCCCTGCTATCAAGGTGCTGTACACCAGATCACCAACCTGCTGACCACGCCCCCCCCCCCCCCCCCCCTCCCCTACAGGTGTATGTTTGCACACGCCCTGGGCATGAAGGACCTCCCCCAGTCGGTGGGCTTCTTCAGTGCGGTGGACATGGACCAGTGCCTGAGGAAGGAGGTGACCATGGACTGCCAGACGCCCTCCAACCCCACCGGCTTGCAGCGCAGATACGGCCTCCCGCCGGGTGGGTGTGGGTGGGGGGGATAACTCCACACCAAAACATTTATTATAACGTATACTTTATTATTGTACAATGGGGACGCAAAAATAATGTACATAGAAATGTGATTTTTAAACTCTTTCAGTTTGTGAAGACTCTTTTTTTTGTTTGTTTCCGTGTGTTTCTTTAACAGGGGAGGCGTTGGACATTTACCAGATCATGGAGCTGACCAAGGGCTCTCTGGCTAAAGGCCGATCAATAACCTGATCGGGGGGACGGGAAGTGAGGCGACGCATGGATACGCCGCGTTCGGAGAGGAGGAGGAGGAGGAGAACAGACGAGGAGAGCTGCAGCTCACTGCTTCTTCCTCTTCTTCTTCTGTGGTTGTGGGGGGACGTCTTCTGCCTCCTGGGAGGCCTCCTGGCTCTGTCAACAGGAAGGGGGAGTTTAGAGAGAGAGGGGGAGAGAGAGAGAGCTCTTAGAGGTTTGACCTTTTACTCTACAATCCCACGAGGCCCATAAAACAAGTGTGTGTGTGTGTGTGTGTGTGTGTGTGTGTGTGTGTGTGTGTGTGTGTGTGTGTGTGTGTGTGTGTGTGTGTGTGTGTGTGTGTGTGTGTGTGTGTGTGTGTGTGTGCAGTATGTATGTGTGTGTGTGTGTGTGTGCAGTATGTATATGTGTGTGTGTGTGTGTACAGTATGTATGTGTGTTTGTGTGTGTATGTGTATGTACAGTATATGTGTGTGTGTGTGTGTGTGTGTGTGTGTGTGTATGTGTATGTACAGTATGTGTGTGTGTGTGTGTGTATGTGTATGTACAGTATATGTGTGTGTGTGTGTGTGTGTGTGTGTGTGTGTGTGTGTGTGTGTGTGTGTGTGTGTGTGTGTGTGTGTGTGTGTGTGTGTGTGTGTGTACACATGTCTGTTATGCTATAACGGTTCACCTGCTGGCTGGCGTCCTGCTCCTGCAGCGCTGCGTCCAGCGTGGCGGCGTTGATGCGGAAGTCTCTGGAGGTGCTGAGTTTCATGTACTGCATCAGGTTGACCTGAAAACGCAACACAACCTCGTCACACGCCTGGCGGTACCGCCGGTTATTATATTATTATATATCGGTTATGTTATATTATGTTATGTTATATTGTACCTTTGACTTCTTGGAAAGCGTGATGAGGAATTTCTCGTATTGTTCGATGCTGAAGATGAGGTTTGGGATGCCCTTCGTCTCCCTCAGTAGCTTGGCCTGTGAACAGACGTCGTAATAATACAGCCAATCCTCAGCAGCCTATGTGACTCGGTTTAATACTGTACTGTACTGTTTTAATATAACGATTAAAAGATTGTTTTGGGACTAATGCGGCGTTGTGTTCGTCTGTACGGGTGACGACGTCGTCGTTCTTACGGTGGCCGCCATGTTGGCTTCATCCCTCCTCTTCTTCTTCTTGTCGTTCCCAGCGAGTTCTCCGCTCTAGAGGAGGAGGAGGAGTGGAGAGACAGACTTTAATGTCCGACAGATCTTAGTAGCGCTGAACTGACAAAATAGTGTCCGTTTTATATAGAGCTGAGATTTTAGGATCTCAGAAAAGTTATTTCACTATTCTCCCCCTAAAGACGTTTTTGTGATCAACGTTTTGTAAATAAACTTTCCGCAGGTGAAGTGTAAACGTACCTGGACATATGTGATGAATGAGTAGCACTGGGGCGTGAGGTGAGACCCGGACAGTTTGACCTGGACAGACGGAGACATTCGCATGGTGAGGTTCACGCTGGTCAACACACACATTGAATAAACTCTTCTCCACAGTCTGAGCTTCAGACTCACCAGTTTCTCAAACCTGGAAGGCAGCGCTCCCGGGTGGCTGGAGCACATCTGGATGTACTGAAACACACAGCGTGTTAACACGTTACTCTGCAGAGGCTGTCCAGTGCAGGTGACTCACGTATTTGACCAGGGTGGTGTAGGTGACTTACATATTTGACCAGGGTGGGGTAAGGACTCACGTATTTGACCAGGGTGGTGTAGGTGACTTACATATTTGACCAGGGTGGGGTAAGGACTCACGTATTTGACCAGGGTGGTGTAGGTGACTCACATATTTGACCAGGGTGGTGTAAGTGACATATTTAACTAGGATGGTGTAGGTGACTCACGTACTTGACCAGGGGGATCTAGGTGACTCATGTATTTGACCAGGGTGGTGTAAGTGACACATATTTGACTAGGGAGGTGTAAGTGATATATTTGACTAGGATGGTGTAGGTGACCCACGTACTTGACCAGGGTGGTGAGGGAGGCGTAGGTGACTCACGTATTTGACCAGGGTGGTGTATTTGACCAGGGTGGTGTAAGGACTCATGTATTTGACCAGGGTAGTGAGGGAGGCATAGGTGACTCATGTATTTGACCAGGGTGGTGAGGGTGGTGTAGGTGACTCACATGTTTGACCAGGGAGGTGTAAGTGACTCATGTATTTGACTAGGGTGGTGTATTTGACCAGGGAGGTGAGGGAGGTGTAAGTAAGACTCACGTATTTGACCAGGGTGGTGTAGGTGACTCACGTATTTGACCAGGGTGGTGTAGGTGACTCACGTATTTGACCAGGGTGGTGTAGGTGACTCACGTATTTGACCAGGGTGGTGAGGGAGGCGTAGGTGACTCACGTATTTGACCAGGGTGGTGTAGGTGACTCACATATTTGACCAGGGTGGTGAGGGAGGCGTAGGTGACTCACGTATTTGACCAGGGTGGTGAGGGAGGCGTAGGTGACTCACGTATTTGACCAGGGTGGTGAGGGTGGTGTAGGTGACTCACGTATTTGACCAGGGTGGTGTAGGTGACTCACATATTTGACCAGGGTGGTGAGGGAGGCGTAGGTGACTCACGTATTTGACCAGGGTGGTGTAGGTGACTCACGTATTTGACCAGGGTGGTGCAGGTGACTCACGTATTTGACCAGGGTGGTGAGGGTGGTGCAGGTGACTCACGTATTTGACCAGGGTGGTTAGGGAGGCGTAGGTGACTCACGTATTTGACCAGGGTGGTGCAGGTGACTCACGTATTTGACCAGGGTGGTGAGGGAGGCGTAGGTGCGGCTGAGCTCCCGCAGCAGCGTGTCGGTGCAGACCCCGGGCAGCAGGGCGGTCTGGACCAGTTCGTTGAGCGCCGTCAGCAGGGTGCCCAGCTGCAGCGTCATCGCCTTCTCCACCGGGTCCTGCTGCGCTCCCGTCTGGACGATGTCACCTGGACGCACGCACGCACACACACACACACACACACACACACACACACACACACACACACACACACACACACACACACACACACACACACACACACACACACACACACACACACACACACACACACACCAAATCAGTTGACCAACACAGTAACTAACATTACAATGCTGTGAGCATGCGAGGCGGCGGGTTCAGTGAGGTCCCACGCTGGGCGCCCTCTTACCAGCGCTGGGTTTGTCCGCTTTCTTCTTGGCGATGAGCCAGTCCACTTCATCCAGCACCTTGTCCACCTGGGCCAGAACCAGCAGCTGAGGGGGTGCACAGCACGTCAATACGCTTACCAACGCTAGCGTTGCTATTGGCATCGGGTGGGGGGGGGGGGGGGGGGGGACAAACCAACCGAAACAAACCCCCAACTCACCGCTGCTGTGGTGGACGTCTTCATGTTCACGATGGAGAAGTGAGACGGTTTCTCCACCTCCACATCCTGTCCAGAGAAACTAAAGTCTTAAACCTGAGAGGTGGTGTTGGGGGGGCCCTATTCTACCAGCAGGTGTGAGTGTCCTCTCACCAGTTGGTACAGTCCTACCCTAGTGGACTGTACCAACCAGTACTCTTATCTACCCATCAAACATCTAGGTGGACAACACTCCCACTTGTGATGTCACAAGAGGGGAGTCGTCGCATGACAATTTCGAAACGGCTTGCAATGGTGAACCACACTCACACCTGGCGGTGAGATAGGGAACAGTTCAAGCGCAGATTTGGTGTACTGCAGATAAACGTCCCATGCGGCCGTCCCCTCACCTTTAGGTACAATATGGACCACAATGAACCGTTTGTAATAGTGTGACAGAGTAGACGCACCTCGTCGATGTCCCCCAACTGGCTGTGGATGTCTTGAGACAGCTCCAGTAAGAGGCTGACAGGACTTTTGTAAAGCGCATGCAGGCTGAAGAGCAGCGACAGCAGGCCCTTGGTGAAGGCGATGTCCTCTGTGAGGACAGAGACGCAGAGAGAGACACGGCGATGAGAACAACAAAATACTGTAGACCCCCCTGGCAGAGAAAGTCCTCAGACTAAATCCTCACGACTCACCAAAGCTCGTCTCCTTGCAGATTTTCACGGTCCATGTGACCATCTGAACAAACTGTTGATTGGACAAACATGAGTGTTGTAATATTGAGGAGAGATAGACGCCTACGTGTTAACAGAACAGAACTTTATTTCAAAATGTAGTACCGGTCCAGAGCTACCCCCCATTGGTGGTACTCTCTCCGTTTCTACTCCTCCTAAGCGTACCTGCTGGGAGGAGGGGTCCAGCTGGCGGGACAGCACCGTCAAGACGCTGACCAACAGCTGGGCCTCCTTGCTGTTGAACTCTTCCTCTGCGCCCGTCAGCCGGGCGAACAGCGCCCTCTGTGGACGGGGGAAGGAAACGCACACCGTAAAGCGCTCCGATCGGGGAAAGAGGGGAAAGGGGGGGAAATATATAAATATAAATATATAAAGGCAGACCTGGAACTGTCGGATGTAGAAGAAGGTGATCTCGGTCACGTCGTCGCCGCTGGGCTCGGGGTCGCCTGCTGTGGCCTCTGCTCACACGGAAACAACACTTTACTACACGCTGCTTTACCATGATGATATTTGCGGTGGTCATATGTGCTTGTGCTTTTGCTGCTTTTGAATGTGTGTGTGTGTGTGTGTGTGTCTCACCCATGGCTGAGAGCAGCTGGGCCATCCTGTCCGGGTAGCGGTGTGTGCAGGTGGTGAAGATGCGGAGCAGACCCTCAAGACACATCTGGGAGAGGCTGCAGCGCTTCTCCTTCTTCCCCCCCCCCTCCTCCACAGCCGCCGGGATGTTGGTGTAGCGCCACATCAGCACCCTGGTAGACGCACACGCACACGCACACACACACACACACACACACACACACAGTATAGGGCTTGTACATCAGCATGCATCATGGGATTTGTTGTTGGCGATACTTTTGCCAGCTGGACGCCGCTAGGTGAATGGGGTTGTCATGGTTACCCGGTGAGGTCACAGAGGAAGCGGAAGGTCTTTTCGGGGGCGTGTCCGTCGGGTCCGTCCGTGTGTCCGCTGTCCTCCAGCTGCTGGATCTTCTGCAGGGCCGCGCCCAGCGAGTAGCGCAGGAAGTCGGCGCTGGAGCGCAGCACACACAGCCCTTCCTCCCGGCTCAGGGTGCTGTCCCTGCGACACACACAGGCCAACACACAAGGTCTGCCGACAGCCACGCCGCAGCCGGCAATACTCGCCGAGCATAGGGAGTATTAATACTGTGTTAATACTATCGATCGTGTGGTACCTGAAGAGCGTGGTGAGCAGCGTGGAGACGAAGCCCATGGACAGCAGGCTTCGGGGGGGTTTAGCGGAGGCGCGGCCCTTCCCTGACTTCTCCTTCAGGATCTCCGCTATCTTCTGGAAGCGCTGGAACAGCTCCAGCAGCTCCTCTAAACCACTTTTACTGTTAGAAACAGCACAATAAAACCCTGCACATTAAAACCCTGGAAGTAGTCTCTGTATGTCCGTCGATTTTTACTCGACAACCGTTTATCCGATCGACTTCACACTTAGCGGGTTTATTATATTGCTGAGGACCCAAGGAAACTCGTGACGAGTGTGAAGTTGTTTGGATGAGCGGTTCCCCAGAAAGCTGCCAGCAGCGATACCGGAGGCCAAGCAATCGGCCCCTTCTGAACAGGGAGGTTTTGAACGGGCGCTGTGCTAGCAGACAAAGGCAGATGAGATGAAATGATTCATACTCAACAAAGATATCGTACAAATCAGATCAAATAGAATAGATAAACTGAAGGCTGGGTTGAGGAGGTAGGTTAACCCTACGTGTGGCGTCTACCTGTAGTTTGCCTTGATGAAGTTGTATTCTAGCAGCACCTCGTAGACGCCCATCACCAGCACGGCGTAGATGCTGTTCTTCACACCCACGCTGGACGCCATGGAGAACTCTGCCGACTTGTCCTGGTGAGCAACACTCACAGTTTAGGATTCATTCAGCAATATTTAAGAATACTGATTTAGCTTTTTTGGTTCCTGGTTCCTCCAGGACAGGGCTTCCCGACCCGTTTAGACTTTGTAAGGTTGCACTAGCACCAATATTCAGGTGTAATGACAAGGATTTCATCTTTGATGAATGGCGGAGTCAACTGGGAGATGATTGGGCAGTGGGAAGTCTTCAGAGATATCACTTTATGATCTAGTACAGTCTTAGTACAAGTCTTAACAAGTACCAGCTCAAAGTCCTCCAGCTCGCTCTTCACCAGGCGCCGCGTCATGCTGTCCAGGATGCCGTTCAGCTCAGACTTATACCCCCCGGCCTCTTCGTCATCCTCTTCCTCATCGTCACTGTCGTCGGCATTGGGGTTCGCTGACAGCCGCGCGCTCTGAAGCCAGAGCAGACTGTGCACAGTGCAGCTCAACAGGTGGCCCTGAGTGAGAGATGGACACACGTCTTCAGGACTCACCATTCACCAACTCACCATTATTTTAGGCGATTCATCTAACGATAATTAATCGTTTAATCATTGAGTTTATAAAATGGCATGAATAATAGCAAATGCCATCACAAGTTACGAGCGTCCAAAGTGATGTCTTAAATGTCCTTGCTTTAGCTGACAAGCAGCCAAGAAAACTAAAGTATTAATTTTATAATGAACCAGGAACCAAACATTTTATTTGTACTTGATAAATGACCTTAACAATTAATCGGTCATAAAAATGCGATTCAATTAATTTTCCGACGATCAACTAATCGATTAATCAACTAATCGTTGCAGCCTGACACATCTTAGAGGCAGAGTTGAACAACAATTATAAATAGGAAGTTTGGGGCTCAGGTGCTTTTATTTTGAAACATACCAGGGGCTCCTGCAGGAAGACCTGGTCTCCCTGAGCTGTGATGCACGGCGCTAGTTTCACTGGCGGCAAGAGGTCTTGTTCAGGTTCGTAGTAGCGTCTCAACTAGGCACACACACACACACACACACACACACGGTAAGACCCAAAATGTGTCAACAATTCCCATATATATATATATATATATATATATATATATATATATATATATATATACATATACATACATCTCAGGGTATCTGCAGGTTTCAACCAGTTCAATTTAATACTTTTTAATACAACATAATTTAATAGCGAAGAGGTAAATGACATCCCTGTATAACCTGTACATGTGTGTGTGTGTGTGTGTGTGTGTGTGTGTGTGTGTGTTTACATACCTGTGTGAGCAGGGTCTGCATGATGGAACCAGCGAGCTGAGAGTTTCGACGCAGGACATCATAGAAACCCTTTATAAAAAAAAATTAATCAAAGTCAAAATGTCGAAAGCACAGAGTCAAAATCTGCGAATGAAACATTTGGTGACACTTTGGATAAAATGCATCTGCTGAACGACTACAAAACGTGAGTATTAGTATGAGTATTAACAGAGTGATGAGGAGGGGAAGGTCGGACCTCGTACAGCATGAGGCGCACGTCGGCCTGTTGCCCTAGGCAACGCCGCAGGCCGCTCAGGATCTCCAGGCAGAAGGCCTCGTTGGCGGCGGAGTTGTAGCGGGAGTGGACGTCCACTTGGATCTAGAGGGGGGAGGACCACAGGGAGGGAGGACCACAGGGAGGGAGGAACACAGAGAGGGAGGACCACAGAGAGGGAGGACCACAGGGAGGAAGGACCACAGTGAGGGAGGACCACAGGGAGGGAGGACCACAGTGAGGGAGGACCAATGGGAGGAAGACAGTGGGGGAGGACCAGTGGGAGGACCACAGTGAGGACCATAGTGAGGGAGGACCAGAGGGAGGGAGGACCAGAGGGAGGGAGGACCATAGTGAGGGAGGACCAGAGGGAGGGAGGACCAGAGGGAGGGAGGACCAGAGTGAGGGAGGACCAGTGGGAGGACCATAGTGAGGGAGGACCAGAGGGAGGGAGGACCACAGTGAGGGAGGACCAGTGGGAGGACCACAGTGAGGACCATAGTGAGGGAGGACCAGATGGAGTGGGGACCACAGTGCGGGAGGACCACAGTGAGGGATGACCACAATGAGGGGGGACCACAGTGAGGGGGGACCACAGTGATGGAAGACCAGAGGGAGGACCGGAGGGAGGGAGGGACAGTTTCCACAACGGTTTATTTCAGCCTACAACCTGGGTTTCCCAACCTCGGGCTCGGGACCCCACCTGGGGTCAGGTGATATGGGGTGGTATGGCCCTGTGACGTAGACCGTACCTGGCTGGAGGAGATGGCCTGGCTAGCCTGGCTGGAGGCGAGGCTTCCCAGCACTTTGAAGTTCTTCAGCAGCAGCAGGAAGCCGGTCACCGCGGACTTCCTGCCGTCCAGCTGGCTGAACGACACAGAGCAGATATTGCAGATGCAGCAGATGTTTGTGTTTTAGTGGGGATTCCTTAGCCAGCGGTTAGCAACACTAAACGTTAACGTTGGCATGTTCTTACCTGGAGAACATGGCCTTGCGAAGAACCAGGATCAGAGAATCCTTCAGGGACATGCTGACCTTCAACAGCGGCTGGGAAGTCAAAATGCCACAACATCAACTAAACATTCCTAAAAGCTCAAGCTAAGATCTTGATCACTCAAGCTTCAAGCACGAGGAAAGGAGCAATGTGCAACTGGGACAGCTGAGTCTGAGCTGAGCCGCTTCAGTGTCATGAAAGTCGACTGTTGATGAACCTTCAGACTTCATAGCCAATCACGTTTGTTATAGTCTGCAGCCGGCAGATCATGCCGCCATATGTAAACATGAGGGCTTGTAATTCGAAATATGGAACAGCGGGTAAAACGACGATGGAGGAAAACATCTGGAGATTTAGCAGGAAGCGCGAGACGAATCGCAATAGACGGACCGTTCACTATCAGAGACAGACTGTTAGGCCCAAGAGTCGAGACGAGAAGCTCCCTGTTGTGCTGGACAGCATGTCAGGTGCATGTCACTCAGTCCGTACCATACCTGGACAGCTTTGAGCAGCCCCTGCACCGTGGCCAACGGGAGATACGAGAGGTGATCAAATGTCTCCGTCACTTTAGACGCAGACTCCAGGAGAATCATGGGAGCGGAGACCACGATGTCAGAAAACAAGTCTGCCGAGAGAAGAAAGACAAAAGCAAGAATTGGTTAAAAAAAAAATCTGAATGCTGTTGAAACTTTCCGCCCATGAGCGCGTCTTGGTGGACGAGAAGGTTCCTCACCTATGTAGTGGTGAACAGGGGAGGCTGTCTTGGTGACTAATCGATTCAACACCTGCTCGAGTATTTCCCCCCGGATGGGCTCATGAATCTGTAGGAGTTAAACAAACGTTGTCGGTCTGAACCAAGAGATGGGATCATTACAATATTACCATTTTGAAAGTGCAATGAATCATTAATACTAATATTATTACAACAAAACCATTAAACCAAATGGACATGTCACTAAGTGCAGAAAACATTGACCAATCGGGCGTCACGTACCTTGAAGCCTTCCAGCAGGACTTGTCTCCCCAGCAGACAGGCCTGCTGAGTGGGTGTCTTGGCGGCGCCGGTGGGACAAGGCTCGACGGCCTTGCCAAACGGCCCGGGCTTGGGTCCAAACGTGTCCATCAGGAAGAAGCCCAACTGGACCAGGCCTTGGGTCACATGGTCCCAGCCGAACACACTGATTGGGTGAAAGAGTGTTGATTACGGCATTGAAGGCACAACAACCCCTCGTTCTGTTTGTCCGTATGATTCAGAGCCAGAGCACTTTGTCAATCCCCAGGGAAATTATTACTGTGACAATTGCTCTGCGTGAGATTAAAGAATAATAATTAAACAAAAGTATAGAACTAAAATGACAAATTCTGTACAACACTTTGACAATATAGGAATATATGCATGCATATATTATAACACACACAAAAATGTACGTAAACAATAAAATACACATAACTATGAAGTGGCTGTGAGAGATATACAGTATAGACATATGTAGCTTATGTAACACAACGTTTAAATTGGGTTTTAGGGACATTTTCCAGACCTGTTGCTGACTGTGTCGCGGATCATCTGTGCCACGCTGCAGCGCTCAGGAAACAGGTCTTTCAGCATCTTCGAACCCTGCTTCAGGTACTCGTCTTTGAAGCTCTTTGTGATCGCCCCTTTAAGTAGGTCAAACACCTGCCCACACCCAGTGGCGGTCGATAAGTCATGTTCGAGTAGACACAGAACTGAGCGTTACGGATATTTCGGGGTCCACTTCTTACCTGGTCCTCGTATCGCTGGATGCGCGCCACTGACAGCAACAGTGCAACGCCAAAGGGGCACATGTCGCCGTAGGATAACTGCAGAGAAAGTAATCAAGATCATTAGTAGAACTAATGCGGTGTCCTTTCAAAACCTGCCTGTTCAGAACGGGCCGATTGCTTGGCCTCCGGTATCGCTGCTTGCGGCTTTCTGGAGAACCGGTCATCCAAACAACTTCACACTCGACGCTGCACTTCCTCAGCAATACAGACAGAGGACAGACATGCATACAGAGACTCCTTCCATTTTAGCGCGATTAATACATTTACAGGGACGTTGCATTGCATCTTCTTCTCTCAGGAGTTAAAAAAAAAGAAAAGGATTTGAATAGACAGTGACCTTGAGGCTTTTGAGGAACTCCCTCCCGAGGTCATGGTCGAGTCGGATGGCGAAGACGATGTGGAGGATGGCGGTGCCCTCCACGTGTCTGAGCTGGTCTGTAGGGATGGCCTGCACCTCCAGATCCAGGCTCCTGGATCAAATCCAAAAAGTATGTTAAGGCGTACTTATGTATAACAAAAAGTTTATGTACATGAGGTATGCATACTGCTTATACACAAAATATACATTTTTAATCTCCTTTTTATCACTTACTCTCCTCGCTCTTGTTCGTCTTTCTGGTGAAGATCTTGCTCCTTAAAGTAACCAATGATTCCATCCAGGACCTGCTTCTTACAGCCCTATGAGACGAGTAGTCCACAACAAAAACTGTATTCTTGTAACCAGTTAGTTTTCCCCCCAGGTACGCACAGTTGCAACAGTAAGAAATAGTAGTAGTGTAGTAGTAGTAGTAGTAGTAGTAGTAGTAGTAGTAGTAGTAGTAGTAGTAGTAATAGTAGAAGTAGTAGTAGTAGTAGTAGTAGTAGTAGTAGAAGTAGTAGTAGTAGTACCTTCAAGTAAACAAATGCCATATGGCAGAACATTTTGATGAGAACAAGCACTCTAATGAAATGAGGAGTCCTCAGACGCGCTCTGGGCAGGGTTCGAACCGGCAATCCAGCAATCGGATTGGAAACAAAAATACTGTGACGAGCGATTGAGTGCTCGTCTTTCAATCCAGGGGTTGCCGGTTCGAGGCCCTGCTGCTTAGCGGTGTGGCGTCAGAGGACCAGTTTTACATGTGTACTGTGCACGCACCTTGGCAGATAACAGCAACAGCTGGTAAATCAACGGTGGGATCTCCTGGAGTTCCAGTTTGCTAAACATCCTGAGAACCTTCTCCACCAGGAACTGAAGCTCCTCTGGAGACAAGGGGACGTCCCTGAGAACAAGTAAGCAGCCAAACCAAATGGTGGTTTTAATGATTAGTGGGGCGGGATAGTCTAGTGGTTAAGGTGTTTAACTCCCAGTAGGCACCCTAGAGCAACATACCCTGACCCCTACCTGCTCGTTAAAGGAGCTAAGACGCCAGACGCCAACTTAGGGGGGAGGAGTTACGAAGGTAAAGAACACGCCCACTTGTTTTGTTCTGAGAACCTGGTGCTCTAGTGCGACATCTAGTGGCTAAATATCGTCTAAAGCTCCTTTAATGACATGTACCTGAATTCACTTACGTCACTACTTTGGCTAAAAGTGTCTGCTAAATGACAAACTATTAAATGGTAAAACAGTTATTACCATGCAACATAGACAACACATTAAAAAGTAGTTATAACAATGGAAAAGGACAAATGTGCTTGATTGACGATCGTGACATGGGCACACTTACCGAAACATGGTGGTCAAGTGGATCACACATTTGGGGTCCCATCTGCATGAACACACACACACACACACACACACACACACACACACACAAAGGCTTCTTAGTAAAGAATTTCATTGAGCTCAGCTGTGTAGACGAAGGCCTGTATCTTTAATCTTATCTCAAAAAGGTTTGTGTGCCCCGTTTGTTATTTAAGCACACAGACAAATATGTTCTCGGAAGTCGAGCCTACAGTATTCTTCACAAAGACCCCTTCAAATCCAACTAAACTAAGACGCGTTTATGAGCAACAAGGAGCCCAGTGTCCAGGAAGCAGTGGACTGAGGCTGTAATTAAGTCATTGTGTCGTTGGTCACCTGCTTGAGCAGAGGCTGTTAATGAGCTGTTTCTTGTACTCCTCGCCACTGAGTTGTCCTGAAAGTCGGAGGACAACCATGTGTAAATACACAGATAAAACAAAGCACAACAAATGGCAAAAATACAACAGAAAATTCACAGCAAATGTCTGCATGGGCCTTATTCACCAAGTGGCCATCTTGGTTTGGCCCAGCTGGCTTTTAGAACTAAGATGGCTGCTTGGGGAATAAGGCCCATAATTACCTTTGCCAAAGGACAGTGTGTCACAGGCGGCCAGGGCTGTGAGCACAGTAGGAAACAGTTCCAGAGACTTCCCACTGGCCATCTTCCCCGACTTGATGGCGTCCACAAAGTTTGACGCCACTTCCGCCAGACACGCTCCGGATAGATTGTGAGCCTGTAACAAGAACAACAAAGTCAAAGATGGATTGGAAATAGTAAGTAGGTTAGCACACTTGAAGTTCGTGGAATTAGCTATTAACACATAGAGATACAAATTAAAGATGTTGACAAAAAAACAAGCTTTCATTGACAAATTGTACATCAGGATGTCTTATAATTACAGTGACCTGGTGACAATATGTTGCATCAAGTCAATAAATGTGCCTGTTCCAAAAGGTCATTTCGATTGGCCATAGTCTCTTAAATAATGACAACATCACTGGACTAACATGGATCTGTCAAGTGATCTGGTCATGAGGAAGACCTTCCTAGAGCTTCACCTCCAACATCAGCAGACCGATGATGTCCGCTGCCACCTCCGTCTGCAGATCCCCAGACTCACACAGGGGAACGCAGTGCTGGTACAGGAGCAGCCTCCGCTCGGACCCTTTGGGGTCATTGTGTGGGGACCCTGAGGAAACGTATGCAGAGTTGCGTTAGGATCAACCCAGGAAGTTTTAAGATGTTTTGAAAAAGGGGGCGTTGCTTAATAACTCCAAAACACAGATGGTTGACTTTATATCATTTATCTGGGATATGAAATCCAAATATTAATCGAAAATCGCATTATGGTCAAGTGCAATATCCAAATTGCAGGAGCTGCAATTTTAGGTAAAATGCAATTTTAAAGGTAAAATGTGTAAATGTAAATGTATAACAGCATTATAAATAAATGAAGTGCTACAGTGCTGCAGAGATTTACTCCAGATTTAAGAAAACATGTTTGTTTGGTACAGACCCACAACAACAAACGTCACATCGTGATTTTGAATAGCTTTTTTCAGTGAAAATAGCGAATCATATCGCAATATCTGTCAAACAATAATAATCGCGATACGATCTTTTGGGGGCATATCGGCCCAGATCGCCCAGTGACGTCACCTTTGAAGATCCCCTTGACGACGGCGCCGACCTGCTGCCCCTTCAGCGCAGCGCTGGTCACCACCGTGGTCAACTGGGACAGAAACCAGTAAAACCAGTAAAACCAGGGGTGAGAGACGTAATGACGATGACGTATTATTATTACCTTTAAACGTGCGGTTAAAGAAAAGAAAAGACCGTTAACCAGCTCACCTGGCCCGGAGACAGGGAGGACAGGTACCGCTGCAGCTCCCCCTCACCGCCGCCCTCCGCCAGGGACAGTATCTTGTCCCCCGCGGCCTTCATGGTGGACTTTATTAACCGTTATGTGACAGTTATGTGATCATTAAACCAGAGTGAGTGTTTAAAGTGAATTCATCTGTCTAATAGAGAGCCGGTCCGCCGGTGTTTACTGCCGTTCACAAGTTCCCGCGCGCCGTCCGCGTCACGCCGGGTTGCCAGACCCCAACCGACACGGTCCGCATTTCCAGCCTGTAAACTGTCGTCTTTATGGGTCATGATCTGAGTCTAATGGTTCGGTGTGGTTCTGTGGTTTGAACAGGGAATGACATGATAAAGATACACGTGTATTATATAATATACAAATACTCGACATGTGGGCTACCGCCGCTATAATATCATCTCTAATATATACTATTATACGTACTTTTAACCCAACCTGGCAACTCCGTTTTCTCCGGGGTGACGTCAGCTGCACAACGGCATTTTTTTGTTTAGTCATTATATACGTATGTTTCTTTTTTATTATTTGAGCTTTATTCATATTTATATTTATTCATTATAAACGTTGTATGTTTTGTTTTGTTTTACTATTATTATTATTATTATTATTATTTCTTGTTCGTTGGATAAAGTGTTACCCGTAGTCTGCATCGCCCCCTATCGGACTAACCGGGTATGTTGCGTGAAGGTGAGGATGGAGGAAAGGTCATGGTATTATATTATATTATATTATATTATATTATATTATATTATATTATAATATATTATATTATATTATATTATATTATACGCTGTATCTCCGTTTCTGTGTGTTGTATTGTGTCCTGGCTGAGGGCACAGAACCAGGTTCAACCAGGCCAACAGTGCTGATTCCAGTTATGTCGCCATGCAACAGACACAAGTAAAACAGCATATTTTTATGAGTATTGTTTGAACCTATTATTTAGCTTACTGAATAATGAACAGGGGAACCGTGGACGTTGTTATTTGAACATGCTCGTCATGCCGGCCTGCCGAATAGCTCGACTACAAACTTGATATTTATGAAAGGCCATTTGAGCAAATGCCATCTTAGAGATGTTGTGTAAACATGACATATTTTAACGCGTTAACACAACAGAAATTGACCGTTAACACGTCAGGTAGATTTTCTACACCTTGAGATGTCTCGTTTTGGTGCGTTAACACGCAAATACCTGTCACCGGGCTGTTCCATTCCTGTCTAATAGGGGTGTTAATAAGGAACAACGGGCTGTTCCTTAAACACACACACAACGGGCTTTCCTTTAAAAAAGGAAAGGAAAAGCTCAACATTTTTCTTTAACACTTTCAGTTTCCTTTCCACTGTATTCAGAAGAATACAGTGGAAAGGGAACTGAAAGTGTTAAAGAAATGGTTTGATATCAGGGCCGTGCAGAGACCCTTTGAGGGGCAGGGGCTCAAAGTCGAAAACGGGAGAGGCTTTATATTGCACGATTGTTGAGCGGGGCCGATAACGGAAATTTAAATGACCACTCAAAAGGGCACTTTGGTCCTTCAGAGGGAAAGGGGCAGGGGCTCGGGCACCCATAGCCCCCCCCTCTGCACGTGCCTGTTTGATATTAACAAGTTATCATTGAATTTAAGTAAAACAAAGTTTATAATATTTGGTAATCGGCAAATTAATAATCAAGTTAGAATTATGATCAATGATGTTGAAATAGAAAGAGTGAATGAAAATACATTTCTGGGCGTGATAATAAGTAATGTAAAAAATGTGTAAAACCATTGCAATATTGTCTAAAAGTAAAGATATGTTGAGTTGTAACTGTCTATATCTAGGCCTCCTGTGTGGACATAGCTCCCTACTGTGTGGAGGGCGACACACATACAAAACCAACACTCATTCCAGTTGTAGTTGATGTTAAACCTGAACAGATCATGTGCAAAGCGCAACATAACTGACGTCCTCACTATTCAGAGGTTGTTTGACATTAGAGAGAACCAGTATGAACTTAGGGGAATAGGTCTAGGCCATGTTGAAAACAAGATAACATACTCCTGTATCTCTTGCCAGACGGCAGCAGGGTGAACAGGGTGTTGCTGGGGTGTATAGTAGTGCACACTGAGCTCAGTTCATAATAAATATAAGGTGTGCTTTAGAAGAAGATGATGTAAACGTTCAGCGGGGGACGGTGAGGTTTCAGAAGCAGAAGAAACAGGTTATGACTAGGTGATGACTAGGTTATGACTAGGTGATGACTAGGTTATGACTAGGTTATGACTAGGTTATGACTAGGTTATGACTAGGTGTTGGCGCTGCACAACTTCCATATCAAACTGAGACCAGCAACATCGGACGATGAGGAAACACAGTTTGCATGCAAGCTGTCACATATGCGCAGTTTGCACAGCCTAGAGCTAAATATTTTTGCCAGATCAGATGATACGTCCAATATTATAATTGGCATCAATATACATTGACCGTAGCCTAGCAGTAGCCTGTTATAATGGAAATGGTAGACCATGGTGGTAAGCCACTCGATGTATGTCCTACGCCTAAAGTAGGCCGAGACAGTAACTGTATCTAAGATTCAATATAAGATAATTAACGACTGCATACTAATAACTGAACTTATCATGTTGTTAGAGGAAGTGGTGGGGGGGGCTGATCTTGTGTCTTTTGAGGAAGTGGTGGGGGCTGCAGGCTGCATAATAGAAATAGAAATAGAAAGCTTTTTATTGTCATTGTACAACAGACATACTGTAGGCACAAGTATGTCTGTTAGTAGTATAATAAAACCACAATATAAATACAAAATAATCTAAGTATATAAATACAAAATACAAAAATACGTAGGATATTCATAAAATGTGAATGCTGCATCTTGCCGGTGTTTGCATAGCAAATGGTAAGAGCAGGATGTTACATGACGGGATTATTGCACATTATTACACATTATTGCACATAAGGTTATTGCACGTGACACACAGATTATTGCACAGGAAGTTTTGTGAAGGTAAATTATTGCACAAGAGATTTTTGCATGTTGGGGGGGCTGGTGCATGTGTGCATTCAGGATGGTGATGGCTTTTGGAAAGAAACTGTTCCTGAGTCTGTTTATCTTGGCTCTAGTGCACCTGTAGCGTCTGCCAGAGTCTGTTGTCTCTGATAATGGTCTATAAGAAGAAGTGAGTGTTTTACATATATATATAGACAAATTGTAAAACAAATAATCAATTTTTATATATATATTTTATTTATATATATATAATATATATATTGTAATTTTTGTAATTTTTATATATATATATATTAAAAAAATAAAAAAATAAAAAAATATCTTAATGTTTTTAATTATATATATTTTATATATATATATATATATATATATATATATATATATATATATATATATATATATATATATATATATATATATAAAATATATAATATATATATTTATATATATTTATATATATTTATTTTTATATCTCGTTGTGTCGACTCGACCTGCGTAGATAACAGGTGTCCTTTGAGCTGCGACGACGCAACCGAGACGCGGTGTGGCGTCAGACACCCGAGTCCCGCCCACGTCCCGCCCCCTGGTCCCGCCCACGGTCCAGACCCAAGGACGGACCGCCCCGCTCCCCGCTGCCAGACCCCGGCTCCCGGACCGCAGTGTCGTCGCACCCCCCGCGTCCCGGTGATGTAATGCCGGCCCTGCGGTGAGCACGCATGGCGGTGTGCGCCCGGCTGTGCGGAGTGGGCCACTCGCGGAGGTGCCGGCGACGACAGAACCAGGACCACCCGGCCAGCGACTCGGACCCGGACATGGACGACGAGGAGGACGAGCGGATCGTGGGTCGGAAGGAGGCCGCCGGGGGCCCGGGCCCCGGGGGGGTCCCGGGTCGGGCCGACGCGGGGCCCCCGAACCCGCAGTCCCTGCTGGACCTGCCCCCGGAGCTGCTGGTGGAGATCCTGGCCTCGCTGCCCGGCACGGCGCTACCCACCGTGGGCCTGGTCTGCAAGAGGTTCCGCCAGATCCTCCACACCGAGACCATCTGGAGGAGGCGCTGCACCGAGGGTGAGTCTGGGGGAGCGGAGCCGCCGCCGCCGCTGCTGCTGCTGCTGCTGCTGTTGTTGTTGTTGCTGCTGCTGCTGCGGTGGTGGTGGTGACCTCTGGGGCTTATTGTGGCGTCTGGATGTACCATATACACATACATATATATATGTATATGTATGTATGTGTGTATATATATATATATATATATATATATATATACACATATGTGTATATATTTATGTATATATATATATATATATATATATATATGTATATGTATATATATGTATATGTATATTTGTGTGTGTGTGTGTATATATATATATATATATATATATATATATATATATATATATATATATATATATAATGTATGTCGGCTGTCTTGGTGATAATGGTGATAATCTTGGTGGTAATCACATCTAACCCAGCCGCTGTTAGCGTTACATTAGTATTTAGTAAATCCAGTCATGCGTTTCGATGTTAAAAAAAAAACGTTTCTGTTGATTTTACTGCTGATTAAAAACGTAAACCTTGTCCAACCCCGGGCTCCTGCAGGTACCATCGTCTCGGTGCTGTGCAGGTACTGTGCAGGTGCTGTGCAAGCAGTGCAGTGTGCCACAGTACTTGTGAGTGACATGTTGTTATCTGTGTTTGCAGAGTTCGGTGTGAAGGAGGACTTGCGTAAGATGGAGGCTGGCGGCGTGTCCAGCAGGGACTTCTATGTGAAACGTAAGCCTGGCTTTTAACCTACCTGGCAAGACTTTAAATATACCTCCCCAGAACATGACATAAGCATTTTTATATCTGCAACACACACACACACACACAGACACACACACAGACAGACAGGCAGGCAGACAGACAGGTACAGTCTGTTGACGAGATGAATCCTGTCAGACCAGTCACATTGCGGGGGTATTTTGGGAGCGTCGGTATGCTATGTCACCTTGTGGGTTGTGATGTCCTACATGTCCTACATGTCCTACATGTATTCATGGTTTACTGCTTGTTGTTTAGTAGTTCATCATGAAATGAAGTGTCATTATGGGGACACATTGTTGTGTTTGCTCCGGTGTTTCCCATGCGAGTCCTCTCAACATCAGGGCTTCAGTCAACCGGTCGACTGAAATCCTACCGACTCTTCAAATACCAAACCTGCACGTTATCTCTAAATGAACTGAAGCGGCCGCAGTGCCGAGTGCACTCTACCTGGTAGCCTGATTAGCCGCGATGAATTATAAATAAACATCAAAAGCTAGTATTTAATCATTTCTAACCTAATTATTTTATACTGAAATGATAACAACAGACTCTGCACCTGCCCATGATGTTCGAGAATAGAAGTACATCAGTGAGCACAAGAACTGTTGAGGAATATACAAAATGGTTTTAAGAGAATTGTTTTGGTCTTATTTTATAATAATAATAACGATAATGAACAGGACCCTCCACTATTGTTCCAGCCCACACTGTGTGACGTCCAACTCCGTATACAAAACACCAAATAGCCAATTATTCACCTAAAGCTTTTACTGTTAAATACAGAAAGGAAAGTCCATTTATTAAACAAACCGGCTCAAGGTGAGAACAATCCTATAACATAATGGGCTCAGACGTTAGGATCTTTAATCATCAATGAGCTCAAAACTAGTGGAAAGTTTAACACCATAATAACAGCACCACAGGTGATTAAACATTTAAAACAAATCAAAAAAGTGCCTTCGGTCGTCCGTCTTTGCAAATCGCAGCCGCGCCGACGGCTTGGGTGACATCGTGTCATAGCTCCGAGTAAAACGAGTCGGACCAGGTGTGGGGGGAGGAGGAGTCGGACCCGGTTGGGCGAGTCCAAGCAGCCCCGTTTCACAGCAGCGCGTGTCTCCTTCTGAAAGTGAAAGTGACTGGGAGACCACAGCCCTACTCAATACGGCCTATTAGTATCTCCAACAATAAATCCCATGATGCATTGTGACGTACAAGCCCTATATGAACATGATTATGTGAAGACTAAATGTCATGTTAGTCGGACATTTGTCCATCAGCACCGCCTCGATGCATCAATTAAAAATAAAAAATGCAGTCAACTCGAGTCTCGGTCCTCCTCACCCTACTTCTGCAGCACCAGACGTCTAGGCTGTCCCTGGGGGGACATCTGGGGCCTCATGACGCTCCTGACTACTGTAGGCCTACATACACCACATACACCACCAGAAGTAGTGCAGCAACAGCGTGATCCACTCAGGATGTGGCACAGGATGCATTGTCTTCTGCAGTGAGTTGCTGTACGCGGTGCTGCACGTAGGGCTTCCACATGAGAGAGAGGATAGGACGACGCGATTGGCTAATCGTTTGCATGCTGTGTGTGTGTGTGTGCTGTCTGAGGAGTTTATTGCCCTTGTGAGGGCTTCGGGTCGGGGTCAGATCGAGGCATGTGAAGCCCTTTTGAGCCTGCGACTATGACAATACTACACTCATAACCCGAACTAGTGGCCCACATTTGGTCTATGCTGTCACAGCTATTCACCTTGTGGGTGTTGTGCTTTACCTGGCGTATGTTATCCAAATGGGGTTTGTTGGAATAACATGTATGTTGGTAATGTTACTGTGCTTATACTGTGCTTTTGTGTTTTAGTGCTTCACCCATACAGAAACATCCTGGGTCTGTGGCAGCCGGACATCGGACCCTATGGAGGGCTGCTCAACGTGGTGGTGAGTTACGCCGCATGGCTATCATGGGACACTTTTTGTGGAATGTGTTTTTAAATGAATAACAAACAGCGGTGCAAATGTTATCTTTCAATCAGTAAAATGTCAACAATGGTGAAATATTTTGGGCGCAGGAAAAGATATAACCTGAGTCTGATTGTGTTTAAAAATACACTACTTTGTATAAGGACTTACCAGCTTACGTTGACAATCCTCTCTGCTCAGTGTAACTTACATACTTATCTATATATATCTATATCTATATCTATATAGATATATATAGATATAGCTCTGAAAATGGTGGATTGTTGACCATCAGGGCTTGACATGACATGGTGGTCGTTCCAGGTGGAGGGGCTGTTTGTGATTGGCTGGATGTATCTGCCGCCCCATGACCCGCGCGTGGAGGATCCCATGAGGAGACGGCCGCTCTTCCGCATCCACATGTGGGAGAACAAGAAGGCGTCTGTGGAGTGCATGTACGGCCATAAGGGCCCCCACAAGGGAGACATACAGGCAAGTCTGCTCCTCCACAGGCGCATCGCTGCAGGGCTCCTCCTGCCCAAATCACCAGAAAATTGTGATTTTTAAGTGATATGCATTTACTAACTCATGTGTGATCACACCTCCTCCTATCTCACCCCAACCCACAGCCACCCGCACCTCCACCCCGATCAATCAATGTCATGTCTTTGCCTTTTTCAGACCGTGAAGAAGGACGAGTTCTCCACCAAATGCAACCAGACGGACCATCACCGCATGCCGGGCGGCCGGCAGGAGGTAACACTGCAAGCTTTGTCCGTTTTTTGTCAAGTTATGTCTTCGCTGGTCTTAAGACCGCGGTGGAAACGCAGACAACAGGCTGAGGGAACCTTTTAGTTCCCTGAAAAGTAGTTCCTGGCAGGGCTTGAAAACGTTTAAAACACACAGTGCTCTGTCGCATACTACACACCTGTAGTGTTTAATATATAGACTATAGTACTAAATGAAGTACGAAACATTTGCTCTCGTATGTGTTTCTAAGTCCTTACGCAACAGTGCACCAAGACACATTCCTTGTAGGTTGATTCCTTGTGCTTTAGCTTACTTGTATCACAAACAAACAACAGATTGTGATTGTGAGGCCCAACTGAAGCACACTGTAAGGAAGAGGCAGAATGGCTCTCTGTTGGCACAGAGGGTGGATAATGCCCACCTCCTGAAGGCTAAGCCACGTCTTTTCTGCAGGAACCAGTTTACCCTGAGTGGTCAACCCTTCCCACACACCTTTTTTTCTGTTGTGTGTGTGTGTGTATGTGTGTGAAAAGGGTGATCGGTTAGTGTGCTTATGTGTGTGTGTGTGTGTGCATGTGAGCGTGTGTAGGCACGCGGTGCAGGCGGCCGAACCCACAATGGCTTCATTCACTGCCAATTTAACGTCTTGTAAGCCCGTTGTAACTGTCATCGTCAATGCAGTAGGGGTTGTATTTTGGACACTTCTGATGCTGTGTGTTTGTGTGTGTGTTTGTTTGTGTGTGTGTGCGTGTGCGCAGGAGTTCAGGACGTGGTTAGAGGAGGAATGGGGACGGACGCTGGAAGACATCTTCCACGAACACACGCAGGAGCTCATCCTCATGAAGTTCATTTATACCAGCCAATATGAGTATGTTGTCTATACCCTCATTAATCAGTCACGGTGTGTGCGTGTGTGTGTGTGTGTGTGTGCGTGCGTGTGCGTGTGTGTGCCTCTTCTTAATTCTACTATCCTGTCGTTTCTGCTGTGACTCCCAGTAATAACCGGCTCGCTGTACATTATCCTGCTTATTGCACGGCTACTTAATAAAGAAATCAATAATTTGACACAAAATATAACAACATAAAATTATTTTATTGATTCAAAAATGATTTTATTGCTTCTGCAAAAAAAAAAAGTTAGGAACTATTTGGAACTACGGTTGGAAATAGCGCCCATAGCAACGGTCTGTTATTCAACGCAATTGACCAATCAGAATCAAGTTGTAATAAATATATTATACGGTATGTATTCTAGTTTCTGTTGTTGTCTTGCCTGTGATTGGTGCGTGTTCTGCTCCTGGATTTCCCTCCCGGGGCTTAACGGTGTAATCTCACCTTGGCGTGCTACAAGTGAATGACCCACAATGCCTTGTTTTGCTAGTAATTGCCTGACGTACCGGCGGATCTACCTCCCTCCACCGATGCCCACGGACCTGCTGAGGCCCGGCCTGTTCAAGGGGACGTACGGCAGCCACGGCCTGGAGATCGTCATGCTGAGTTTCCACGGCAACACGGCCAGAGCCACCAAGCTCACTGTGAGTGCTGCTGACCCTTTCGTCTCGCCGCTTGTAGCAACACAACACAGTCTGGTCACTTTTACTTTGGCACAAACATCCTCATTTTCATATATTGACATAGTGTTTTTATTTATTGTCCTCATTCTGTCTTTATCTCCGTTCGACGAGTGCTGTTATTGCTGAGCTGACCTGTTTTTCCCGTGCAACACATTTCATTGGACTGTTGACCCCGTGTTAACCCTACATATACGACCTGATTAAAACACTAACCCAACTGAACTATGATTCATAAAGAGTGTGGACATAATTGAGGATAATGAAGACTATCATTTTGAGTGTGTGTGTGTGTGTGTGTGTGTGTGTTGGCCTCATGCGTGCATCCACAAGTGTTCAGTTGAGTAATGACACTGATTGTGTCTTAGTTAAAAAATATGATTCATTCTTTACAAATAAACCTTCTGACGCGGCCAGAAAACCCGTGTGGCTCCACTCTCACCACGCCAACTGAAACTGGTGGCGGGAGAGTAGCGCTTTCCGAGAAACTAGCTAATCTCCACACTAGCGAGAGTGGTACTTTCCGATGACTTCATTTTGAAAATCCCTACTGGCAGTACAGGCCACCGTAGCTTTTCCTACGCCGCTGGAAAGGGAGAGGTGAGGGGACAGGGAGTATTCAGTGTGTTGTGTCGTAGATAAATAACACTTTAACTAAATACGAGAGATTGAGAAAGCCAAGTTAAACACTTTTCTTATCACTTGTAAACTAGCAGCACAAAAGCCTGCGCTGGTCTGCAGAAGAGCTGGTACTCTCCTCCATGCACTAACCAATCACAGCAGCCTATGCATTGTTTACTATTTGGACGTAAAGATTAGCCTTTCCCCAGCGGGACATACCATTACACAATACTTGTATACACTATACTTATTCTCCTTTTGCAGACTTCCCCAGATAATAAAGAATTGACATAAAAACCAACTGTCACCTTATGAATTGAACTGATATAAAACAATCATGGTTACACACAAGTACTTCAATTATCTGCAAACTAGATCGCTGGCTTGAGGTAGTTTACACATATAACAAATACCAATCTGGAGTAAAGTAACAAATCAAAGGAAACATGTACCTGTACCAAATATATATATATATGCACAATGAAAATCACTTCTACTCAAACAATAAACATACATTCAACCAGTTGACTACATTACCACAATGTGATTGTGGAAAGGGACAGACTGGCATAAAGACACCAAAGTGTTTTTAAAAAGGATTAAAAGAAACACTTCATGCAAACTCATCACATTTCCTTTTCTTCTAGTTTTTCCCAGTTCAAGTTAATGTTGATCATTCTTGTAAGGACGACTGCATTCGTATGTATAATAGTATGTGGGGGGGGAAAGTGTATGTAAGATTTTTAAAGGTATCCCTGTCCCAAGGGTGGTAATGTGTCCTGCTGTGTAATTAACAGCTTTGGGGGACCATATGGTCCACAAAGTAAACACGCAGGATGTGTAGGGGAGTGCTAGGTGGTATAAATCACTTATCACACCCTGACCGGCGACTGACCCTGAAAACTTAAATAGAGACTGAGTAATGTTCCCATCTGTTCTCCTCAGGGCAGCCCTGAGCGTCCAACTATATTGGGGGCATTCAACAAATCAGGTTTATTTTTAGATAAGAGTCACCCATTTGTGACTCTGTGTCTCCACACTTATAGATAGATAGATATTGATAGGAGATGATTATACTTTCTTTAAATGTATAGTCAATTTCTCCCATAGTTGCAATCTGCAAACTCACCGCTAGAGGCCACTAAATCCTACACACTGTACCTTTAATAATAATAATAATAATAATAATCCTAAACACTGCACCTTTAATAATAATAATAATCCTACACACTGCACCTTTAATAATAATAAAAATAATAATAATAATCCTACACACTGCACCTTAAATAATAATAAAAAAAATAATAATAATCCTACACACTGTACCTTTAATAATAATAATAATAATCCTACACACTGCACCTTTAATAATAATAAAAATAATAATAATAATCCTACACACTGTACCTTTAATAATAATAATAATAATCCTACACACTGCACCTTTAATAATAATAATAATAATCCTACACACTGCACCTTTAATAATAATAATAATCCTACACACTGCACCTTTAATAATAATAATAATCCTACACACTGCACCTTTAATAATAATAATCCTACACACTGCACCTTTAATAATAATAATAATCCTACACAATAATAATCCTACACTGCACCTTTAATAATAATCTGACACACTGCACCTTTAACTTTGTCCACCCTGCACACACAGGGAGACCCCAACGTCCCCGCCGGCCAGCTGACCCTGGAGGTGGACCTGAGTCGGCCCGTGGTCCTCCCGGACCTGGAGCGCCAGCGCTGCGTCGACGAGCTGTCCCGCCTGGTCCTGGGGGTGCACGCCGAGGTCCAGCGGGAGGGGCAAGCACTCGGCCCTGCGGCCGCCCCCCCGCCGGCCCAGCGGGTCCCTGAGGAAGCGGCGTGCGGCGGCAGCAGCAGCAGCGAGGAGAGCGACGGGGCGGAGGTGAAGCCGTCCGGAGCCGTCGGCGGGGGGAGCACCGCCGCCGCCAGCCTCCCCGACTCCCAGCCCTTCGTCCTGCCCATGGGCGTCATGGCCCGCAACGAGGTCTACCCTCGCACCTGCAAGAAGTGGTGAGTGGCGAGAACCAGACGAATCTGCTGATTGGTCAATTACGGCGTTCTCCTGTTTTTCAGTAATCAGTTAGGGTGTGTTCAGACCGAGCGTTTTTTGTGATAGGGAAAAGTTAAAAAAAATAAAAAAGCTGGCAGCGTTTTTTCTCCTGAAAGCGCCGAGAACGTTTTTTCTATCGCCTAGCAACGAACCCACTCTAGACCCCGACGTTACTCGCCTACTACGTATCCAGGCTACCCTTAGTGATTGGTCAGTTGTCAAAAAAACGCCTGACGTCGGGCGCTTTTTTCCTGAAAGTTGAACTTTTTTCAACTTTTTTTTTACGCTCGGTGCGGGAGAAAAAAACGCAGAGAGAGCCGTTTAAAAAAAAAAACGCCGGGGACTTTTTCCAAAAACGCTCTGCTATATAGGAATATAATGGAAAACGAGCGCTGGCAGAAAAAAAAAAACGCTAGGTGTGAACACGCCCTTACTGTGTTTTTTTTCCCTCACGATGTGGATAAGGCGCTCCATGACTCCCGAATTGTCCTTGTGGTTTTCAGCTTCTACGGGACGGGCCAGATCGCCGGCCACGGCTTCACCAGCCCGGAGCGCACGCCGGGGCTGTTTGTGCTCTTCGACAAGGACCGCTTCGGCTTCATCTGGCTGGAGCTCAAGTCCTTCAGCATGTACAGCCGGCTGACGGACCGCCTGGGCCACGCGCACGCGCCCAACATGGAGCGCTTCGACGCCATGCTACGCAACATGCAGTCGTGGACGTCGTGATGCAAAGCACTTACGTTTTAGCGCCGCTAGAGGCCACCGGAGATATACTCGCTTTTTTAACCACGCGTTCGCGTAGATGCGACCGGCCGCGTCGGCCGTGAACCGAATTGCCCACATACCTGCCCTGTGTTGTACTGTACTGCGTGTTACCGGAGGACCACTAGAGGGCGCCAGAGAACGCAGACCGTGTGTAAAAACTTCGGATTTGCATGATGAAAAAGCGATAGCGGCGGCGTAGCGGCGGTACGTAAGGCGAAAATCAAGCACATCGTGACCCACGGCGAGTGCGTTTCTCTCGTTCTCGTTGCCTACACTGCCCCCTACCTGCTCATGTGCGTATTGCGTCTTGCGGACGCGTAGTTCCGCTTATTCCTGAGGACGCGCGCACAAACAAACAGCGCGCCGCCGCCGCGCGGACGCAGGAGACGCGAGGCAGCCTGCGTCCCGCGCTCGCAAACACGTGTCGTTAAAAGCAGAAGTATATCTCCGGCGGCCTTAGATATCCCCCATGCAACCGCGCCGTACGTATCTCGCTGTCTCCCGCGCGTCCTTGATAAAACCGCTCCACTCTCAACCCGACCGTTAATAACTTTTATCTAATAACCTTTATCTTTGCTGACGCCGTCTATAACGCTGGTTTACGGCGTGCAGGTAGTTAGTGTCACCTGGTCCAACTCGCCGTTTCACAACGTGTACTTTGAATGGCCTCCGGTCGGCCGTCTTTACCCGCCGTCTAGACATCGAAGACAACATGAAGCCCAAATGTATTTTGTGTCCGTTCCAGTAAAAGAAAGAGCCAAAATGGGACAAAATGGAGAGGAGGCGTGTGATTGGTTCCTTCAGACTAGCGATCGGGGCGACGGCAGGGACCGGTTTGTGGGGAAGGGTGAACGATGCGAGGGTGCGTCTGACAACGTGTTGTCTTTCATGTCTCCGCCACACGCCACGCCGCACACAGTAGGGTCGGCAGTAGTTTTGTATTTATTTATTTATTTATTTTATTTATTCCCAGTAGACGACTTGGTAATTGACTTTAATAGCAGCGGAGCAGACAGTATGTGCCTCTTGTCATGCGCGTGCACCGTGTCCCGCGCGCCACTCCAACACGTGAAGAGGCGCGCTATGTATTCGGATCTGTGTCTATTTAATGGCCCTATTTAATCGCATGCGGACATTTTATTTTTTAAATCTAGTCGCATTATCCTCACAATCATGGCTGCAATATTATTAGGACAATTGTGAGGCTGACTCGCTCTTAGATTTGTTCCACAGTTGATCTGTTATCGATCCAATTGAGCTAATCACGATATATAAATAAAAAAAATAAAAAATACATCTCAGGTGTTTAATACGTGAGACTCCATAACAAATTGCTAATAATTATTTTAATAACCCATAGAATAATAGCGTGTGATTCACTTTATATAATGTTCCTTTCGGCCGCTAAAGTTGAAATGTGTTTGATTGCTGACTTAAATCACCCATTGGAAAAGTAGTTTTTGTTATCTTATCTAATTCTGCAACTTTAGTCTTTAGTTTTGGAAGAGCGTTGTCAAGGTGACCCTTGGCCAGCGGTGATAAAATGCATTCCTCCATGTTATGTCTTGCCTCATATAGGACTCATGTCGTTCAAATGTAATTTATGCGTTGAAGTCTGGACCAGAACATTTTACAATATATTCTCTTCTGAAAAGGATTCGGATAGCTTGGCTTTCGCTCCGGCAAATAGGTTTCGTTTTTTTGTTGTTTTTTAATTCATTTGGAAACGGTGGACCGATTCCCCGAGTGGTGGCTAATCCTCCCGAGACGCAAGTCATGTCTCAAAGTTCAAAGTGTCTGTGTTTCTTATCATGGCCTCTTTAAGCTCCTCTATTCCAAGTGCACTTGTCTGGGCAGCATGCTGATTTAAAACCACTGGACACCACCTTTATAAAAGACCTCGGTAGGAAAACTGTGAACAATTCATGAAATCCTTGCAATGTCAGAAGGGATGGACATTTTTTTCTGTTTAAAGTCACGTTCACTCGATGTATCTTGTTAAGTTTCTCTTTGGTTCATTAGCCTCCCGTCTTTAACCCTCGAATGATTTGCCTTCAAACACAAACACACGCTTGGCTGTATGAACAGACTTGAGGTTTGACCCGCTGCTCCGCTCACATCCGGTTCCAGGGAGCGGCGCGGCGCAGGCGCTCCTCTCACGTCATCACAATAAGAAAGAAAACCTTTTTGTCACGGCTGTATGTTCTCTAATAAACTGTGTACAGTTAACCCTTCTCGCTTTCCTTCCCTTTTATTACTACATCACAATGTATTTGTATTTAATTTCATTAAAACGATAATCATTTTAATTTTGTATTCCCTGTGTGTGTTCATGTGTAACGTTAGGCATGCCACACCTGTGAGGGCAGTGAATGAAGACGCTGCGTGTTTCAGCTGGTGTGTGTGATGACGGTGTGAATTAAATAACTTGTTTTAATCTCGTTTTGCACATTAATGGTCTCACACCCACAAAGCGGCCCATTGAACTCACCCAGTCTCACACACACACACACACACACACACACACACACACAACATATTTCCTTCTCATAATGTAAAACCCCTGGGTAACACTTTACAATAAGGTACGCAAAAAGTGGATAGTTACTGAGGAACGAATGATGAACAACCAGGGCCCTAACTGGGCCCTAACTGGGGCCCTAACTGGGGCCTAACTGGAGCCCTAACTGGAGCCCTAACTGGGGCCCTAAGTGACAGTTACTCAGTAACTACTAAGGAATTACTGGTAAACAGAATTCACAGAGATTAATGAATACAGTAGTCCCCTAGTCTGTTTACCAGTAACTCCTCAGTAGTTACTGAGTAACTGTCACTTAGGGCCCCAGTTAGGGCCCTGTTAGGCCCCAGTTAGGCCCCAGTTAGGGCCCCAGTTAGGGCCCTGGTTGTTCATCATTCGTTACTCATTCGTTCCTCAGTAACTATCCACTTTTTGCGTACCTTATTGTAAAGTGTTACCAACCCCTGGCGATATATTTCCTCATTGTATGTTTCAGTTTAGCCGCAATTTATTATTAAACTGAAGAAAAACCCCAGACTGACGTGGTGAGGGCCGGCCATACATGGAGAGTGGCTGCAGGTGGAGAAGGAAGGATGAAAGGAGAAAGTCACGTGGGCAGCAGGCCTGTTGTATTGAGTACAGTGTGTTTGGCTCAATGTCGCCACCGTCCGTCCAGAAAAGGACCTGCATGGTCACGTGTTAAAGAGGCGAGACGGTCGATATTGAAAGCAACTTTATTTTTTAACTTGTATTTATTTGTTAATGTCCCTAAAAGTCTGACACTTTCTTGGACGCCATATGTAGGTATCTGTGTTGGTATAAACATGCGTTGTCTTCCTTCACCTGGCGGTGGGGGGCGTGGCTGCGTTGTCTTCCTTCACCTGGCGGTGTGTGTGTGGGGGGGGGCTGCGTTGTCTTCCTTCACCTGGCGATGGGGGGCGTGGCTGCGTTGTCTTCCTGGCTGTACCCTTCACACTCAGAGCTGTGTTGCAAGAGTGGACAACCGCCTACAGAGACATGATGTGACACGACGTCCCTGAGGACACGCCTTCCTCCGCCGTGACCTCAGCCTGCAGTGCTCAGGTGTCCACGCGCTCAGGTAACCTCCAGCTCAGGTAAGCTTCAGGTGAAACCAGGTGAGCGGTTCCTCGGCTGCACTGACCGGTCTCCTCCTCGCGGGAGAGTTGCTACGCCATGGGGGTCCCTGGCGCACACGTCGTCCACATCGTCACGTGTCTATTGTGGCTTTCTGCGCGCGCAGAAGAAATACAAGGTAAAGTGAGCAGCCGTTTATGGTTTTAAAATCCGTTTATTTTAATTGAAAACTGAAACTATTAAACTATTCCGTCCACCTCCGTGTGTCCACCTCCTCCTCCGTGTGTCCACTTTCACCTCCATGTGTCCACCTCCTCCTCCGTGTGTCCACTGTCACCTCCGTGTGTCCACCTCCTCCTCCGTGTGTCCACTTTCTCCTCCATGTCCACCTCCTCCTCCGTGTGTCCACTTTCACCTCCATGTGTCCACTTTCTCCTCCGTGTCCACCTCCTCCTCCGTGTGTCCACTTTCACCTCCATGTGTCCACTTTCACCTCCGTGTGTCCACCTCCACCTCCGTGTGTCCTCCTCCATGTGTCCACCTCCTCCTCCATGTGTCCACCTATTAACTGGGAGTGGGGCGCCGTCTCACAAACTTTATTTATAACTCTTTATTTTCCATTATTAAACCATTATCTTTATTTATTTACCATTATTAAACCATTATCTTTATTTATTTACCTTTATTATTATTAAAGTCCATGTCAGGAAAATCCTGAGATGTCTCTAAACACACACATACAAAAAGAGGAAGAAAAAGTAGATCCCAATTGTCATGCTACTAGTGAAATAATAATAATAATAATAATAATAATAATAATAATAATAATAATAACGCTAATAATCAAGTCAAAATGAAAACCGGTGACCACGACAACAGCGATCAGGAAGTGGACATTTGAACCCGACCCACACACACCGTTGGGGACAAGTGTTGCGCCACACCGTGTATTGCACCAGTACTTCTTACTGCACACGTCTCCACGGTAACAGTTGCTAGGCATTGCACTATGTTACATGTGATGTGAACATAACGCCGCGTTCGCATCCACTCTCCCGTCTCCCGTCTCCCAGGACCCGTGGTCCAGACCCAGCTGGGCGCTCTGAGGGGCCAGTATGTCCGCGTCAGGGGGACGGAGACCGGGGTCCACGCGTACCTGGGGGTCCCCTTCGCCGAGCCCCCCCTGGGTCCGCTGAGACTGGCTCCGCCCCAGCCCGCGGCGGCGTGGGACGGGCTGAGGGACGCCACCCGGCAGCCGTTCATGTGAGGACTGGTTGGTTTATGTCACGTTAGTCCACATCTGGTGAGGATGTGCATGGTCCACATCTGGTGAGGATGTGCATGGTCCACATCTGGTGAGGATGTGCATGGTCCACATCTGGTGAGGATGTGCATGGTCCACATCTGGTGAGGATGTTCATGGTCCACATCTGGTGAGGATGTGCATGATCCACATCAGGTCTAACACTAGGACCAGGTCTAACACTAGGACCAGGTCTAACATTAGGACCAGGTCTAACACTAGGACCGGGTCTAACACTAGCACCGGGTCTAACACTAGGACCGGGTCTAACCCTAGGACCGGGTCTAACACTAGCACCGGGTCTAACACTAGGACCGGGTCTAACACTAGCACCGGGTCTAACACTAGGACCGGGTCTAACACTAGGACCGGGTCTAACACTAGCACCGGGTCTAACACTAGGACCGGGTCTAACACTAGCACCGGGCCTAACACTAGGACCGGGTCTAACACTAGGACCGGGTCTAACACTAGGACCGGGTCTAACACTAGGACCAGGTCTAACACCGAGGTTGTCGTCTGCATCCCAACCAGTCGAGGTGCATGTCTAGCATTTTAATCAGACCCAGTAGGACCAGGTCTAACACTAGGACCAGGTCTAACATTAGGACCGGGTCTAACACTAGGACCGGGTCTAACACTAGGACCGGGTCTAACACTAGGACCGGGTCTAACACTAGGACCGGGTCTAACACTAGGACCGGGTCTAGGACCAGACATGATACTCCGATGCGTCCAACAGATGTGTCCAACACAAGAAGCTGCAGGAGGACATGCTGGCGATGATGGAGATGGAGGTTGAACTTCCCGCCGTGTCGGAGGACTGCCTCTACCTCAACGTCCACACTCCCGCCGGCGCCGCCCCGGACTCCAAGCTGCCGGTACGAGTCCTGAAGGACATCTCTCTGAGGTTTCACGGTGCTGTAGAGTGTAATGTGTTAGAGACACCACAGCCGTCCCTCAGCTCTGTGAGGAGATCTGCTCTGGTGGACCTCTATGAGAAACACGATGCGGCTCATCTCTGAGGATCTCTCTTCCCTGACTGCCATCCGTCTCGCCTGTCAATCACACGCGCGCACACACAGGGTTATCATAGGGAGGGAGGGAGGGAGCAGGGAGGGAGCAGGCAGGGAGGGAGGGAGGGAGCAGGGAGAGAGAGAGAGAGAGAGGGAGGGAGGGAGGGAAATGCCACACTTCTCAATGATGGAGAAACATGGGGAGGGAGGGAGAAAGGGAGGGAGGGAGCAGGGAGGGAGGGAGCAGAGAGGGAGGGAGAGAGGGAGGGAGCAGGGAGAGAGGGAGGAGGGAGGGAGCAGGGAGGGAGGGAGCAGGGAGGGAGGGAGAGAGGGAGGGAGCAGGGAGGGAGCAGAGAGGGAGCAGAGAGGGAGCAGTGAGGGAGGGAGGGAGGGAGGGATGGAGGGAGGGAGGGAGGGAGGGAGGGAGCAGGGAGGGAGCAGGCAGGGAGGAGGAAGGAGGGAGGGAAATGCCACACTTCTCAATGGTGGAGAAACGTAGGGTGGGAAGGAAGTAGAGAGGGAGGGAGGGAGGGAGGGAGGGAGGGAGGGAGAGAAAATAAGTAAAGCCCGAATAAAACATTTTTTTATTCAGGCTTATTATACTTATTTCCAAAGTCTTGCCCTCTTCTGCCCTTTTCCGCTCTAACTTCAGTGACAGGACAAGCGGTTGATGCTGACGCCGCTCCAACAACAACAGACCCAACTGTTGTGTTTGTGTATATTTATTATTTATTTATATTTATATGTTGAACTACAATTATGTTCAGTTTTAGCAAAAATCCTGAAGTCTGCCATATAAGGTTTCAAGCGTTATATATATATATATATATATATATATATATATATATATATATATATATATATATATATATTTAGTGTTTTGCTCTTTGGATATTGTGTGTAACGTCCCTCTACTGGTATGATCAGGTCATGGTGTGGATCCACGGCGGAGGATTCACTATGGGCTCAGCCTCAATGTCCGACGGCTCCTCATTGGCTGCCTACCAGGACGTCGTCGTCGTGGTGATCCAGTACCGCTTGGGCCCGCTTGGGTTTCTAAGGTAACGCACTGTCCCTTTAAAGACTTAAGACCTGCCTTTTTAGCTTGGCTTTGTTTTAACTAAATCTCATTTACTGGTTTTAATTATATTGCCTTTTACTTGTTTTACAATCTTACTATATCTACTAACATTTTTTATTTTATTTTATTATTTAAAGTATTATATTTGTCTATCGTTAATTAGTTATGCCTTAACTGTTATAACTACATTTTATTCATTATTTATTTTTCCAATCTCCTCTTTTATTTGTTTTTAAAACTTTTATTTTTTGATCATTTTATCTGTTTTATTCTTCTTCTCATACATTTCTTTTATTCACTTTCTCTTATTCGTATCGATTATTTTAATACATCATCTTGAGTTCATCCTCCAGTGTTTCCTCAAAGTGTGTGGGATAGCGTTTCCTCACTTCCTGTTTTATCAAAGCACTTTGTGTTACCTTAACTGTGTATGAAAAGTGCTATACAAATAAAGTTTGATTTGATTTAAATGACATATGTTATATTACTTTCCCGCCACCGTCTGTGTGTGTGTGTGTGTGTCCTCCTCCTCCCCGCGCAGCACCGGCGACGAGCACATCCCCGGGAACGCGGGGCTGCTGGACCAGGTGCAGGCGCTGCGCTGGGTGCAGCAGAACGTGCGCAGCTTCGGAGGAGACCCGGACCGGGTCACCGTATTCGGAGAGTCCGCCGGGGGAGTCAGCGCCTCGCTGCTGGTCGGCACCAACACACACTCGCACTTTCACACGGCTCAGACGTGCGTGTGTGTGTGACCCACACACACACACGTCTGAGCCCGTTTAGAGGTTTTAGTCACAGCCGAGTCTCAGACGGAGGTTTTACAAAGACTGTGAATCTTGCAGGGTCACTATTTACAAGACTACAACTGGATTATTTTATTATTTTTTTCCCACCATGCAATTTTTTCCCATCATGCCCTTGGTAGAAACTGTCAGGTTTCCTGTTTCCGCTTTTGTCAGAGCTCATCTATTGGTTGTTGATTGTGTGACATCACTGCGACTTGCGATAATATCAAACGTGTTTGATATTATCGCAAGTCGCAGTGATGTTACACAATCAACAACCAATAGAGCCCAAGACTAGGAAGAGACTGATCTGAATCAGCACAGATTACGACCTTAAACTTAACGATGGAGACGACAGGAGCGCGCCGTGACTCCAGTAAAACTCCGAGATTTACTAAAGACTTTCAGTTTTTAGTCTGGGACTGTGAAAGTCTTTCGGTGTGAGCCCAGTGAGGAGGTCGCCTTGGGTTAGTGGTCTCACAGATCAGACTTTCGCCGAACAGCAGGCGAGCTCAGATCCGGGTTATTTCGCTTCGTATTTGTCTCGACTCATCGTGTCGCTGCTGCAGGTGGGGATCTTTAAGTGCATCGTCGGCAAACATAAACTCGACCGGCGGCGGTAAACTGTAAAGGCTTCGAATCAACACCGTGTAGAAACACACGTCCCTTCTGGACGCTTCACCCGTTCATATGGATGTGTGAAGAAGGCCCCTATTTATTTATTCATTTATTGGTTTATTTGATGGGGACCGTGCATATTTATGAACATTGTATAAAAACCAAATAATATGCCAGAGTTAGTAAAAGTAACTACTTTTCATCTGCAGTCCCTCGGCAGGTGACATAGGACACAACATAGAGACAGCCAGCAGTCATACAGCACTCACACACTGTACACATAATGCTGACATAATATACATTAACAGAATAAACAAAACAAAACAGAAATACATGAAGACAAGGAAGGACATAAGAGTGACATATACATTAACAGAATAAACAAACAAAACAAAACAGAAATACATGAAGACAAGGACATTAGTCACCCACCTCTATACATTCAGTGTAATAGTGAAAGTGTGTGGGTGAGGAAATTAAAGGAGAGTGCATCTCTGGTTTTCTACGAGCCACTGTTTTAAGTGAGTTTTAAAAAGTGTTAAATGTTAAAGGACACTATTGACATTCACAGACATTAAATTAAATCAGTCCATCATCATTTGACGGTATGCATGGGGGAACAGAATGCAATACATCTGACCTGAGTTATCATCTACCTGTCTCCTCCTCCTCCTCCTCCTCCTCCTCCTCCTCCTCCTCCTCCTCCTCCAGGCCATCTCTCCTCTGGCCGCCGGCCTCTTCCAGCAGGCCATCGCTCAGAGTGGATCTGCTGCTATGGATCAGCTCATCACAGACCAGTCTGCTGCTGCTCAGCTGCTGCTGCAGGTAATTACATCATTAATACAGTAGTGTAGTGTAAATACATAAAGTGTTAATGAATGAATGAATGAATCCACTATATGCATATTAATCATATTAGGGCTGTAATGATTCATGATATATATAGCATGTTTTCTGGTCATTCACTGAATAAATAGTCTATATAAAATAATAACACATACATGGTAACGCTTATTTTTGTATACTCCTCCTGTGTGAATTAAATACTTGACAAATTAGTGTTCTCTATTTTTTTCTTTACTTTACTTTTTTTCTTTACACTTATGCTATATCAGCATGCAGTGTCTTTCTATTATTTTTTTATTTTTCTATTTTATGTATCCATCATTCTGCTGTCTTGTATGGGCTATTGTCTTTTTAATAATTATTAGCGATGATTGTGATGTTTTCTTTTTATTGTGATGTTATTTTTTATCTTGTTTATACGTCGCCTTGGATAACGGCGTCTGCTAAGAATCAATAAAGTAAAGTAAAATCACGGTATTACGATATCCAAAGTCTGAGACGATATCTAGTCTCGTAGCACGATATCGATATATAATATTGATATATATCGCCCGGCCCGGATTCATAAACATGCGTGTGTATTAGTCACCATAGCAACAGACTCATCATGTGTTCCCTGGGGATTGTTGATCACACGTCTCCGCCTCGCAGGTCGCCGACGCGCTGGGCTGCGACGCCAACACGGAGAAGATGGCCAAGTGTCTGAGGAATATGGGCACCGATGCTCTGGTGGCTCTTTCACTGGTGAGTGTGGAGGAGATGGATACGCACACTTTCCACTGTCCACCACACCGCTTGATGAAACTAGCAGGGATCATTTTTAATTTGTCTACTGCTGCTGATCTGTTGTCTGTTATTATCTATGTTGTCTATTATAATGTTTTACTATGATTTGTTTTGTTGTATTTATTTTTTAAAAATGTTTAGGGACCGTCTACCTGTCAGGGACTAAGGATGGAAATTAGCCTCTGGCTATAATCCTGTATATTTACTTTTTTATTTTTTAAAAGTGTTCATCAATATACTTTGTCCCTTTTGTGAAATAAACTTAAACTTAAACTTAACTTAAACTTAAACTACGACAACAAAATGCAACTTTGAGGGTCGTTTGGGAACAGGAGGGAGGATAGAAAATACAATACTACGACTAAGACACAAAATACAATAACATTGAATTCGTGGTCCGTCGTCGTTACGTTAAAAGTAGAGCGGGTAACACGTATGTTTTGCATGAAGAAATGTGTTTGTATTAAACACATCTACACCTGTGTAAGCTGCTGCCGGTAAACAGATACCACTGGTCACACCTCACACACTAGCTGCCTTCTTAAGTGGGAAGTAGTATTTCGTTTTAGTATTAGTATTTAGTATTAGTATTTAATATTAGTGTTAGTATTAGTATTTAGTGTTAGTATTTAGTATTAGTATTTAATATTAGTCAGGGGCGAGGCTAGCCCATTTTTAGGGGTAACTTGGGTAAGAAATGTTATTCTAAAAATTGTGTTTGTCTTTGACAGGGTTAAATAATGTCCAAAACATACTCCGTAGTTTGTGGTTTAAAATGTATATGTTAAGGACGAAAATGAAAACATCCCCGCTTAGCAAATGGTATGATCCTCTTCTCACCCCTCCTTCTCCTCTGCACCGCTCCGCAGCCCGACCGTCCAGCGCGACTCACGCAGAGTGAGATCTGTTTAGTTGTAGTGTTGTGAATCAACTCAGTAAGTGCTCCAAAGCTGTCTCACACTTCTTTCCTTTTACCGAGAGTTGTTCCGATTCCGATACCATATCGGTGAGTGCTGGAGTCCAGGCACCGTTTACCAGTTAGCTCTGTTAGCCCGGTTAGCTCCGTTAGCGCCATTAGCGCGGCTACAGTCGAACTGGAGTCCATTTATTAAGCAGAACAGCAGCGCCACAAGTACCTGTGTAGTGCGTACGTGTTCTGTTGTTAAAGTTTATCGTTACTTTGAGACTCATTTTAACAATCGGGAGTCATGTCAACATGACGTCACGCGCGTCTTTTCTGGTCCGTCGTCATGGAAACATGAAGCCCTGCCAGTGGTGCGGCGTTTGGACCAGAGTGAAAACAAACGAAACGACACATGACTGTATACCACCAGTATGTGTGAAAACACTCACTGTGGCTTTTTAAATTAATTGTTATTTATTCATAGATTTATATCTGTTATTTTTCAGTTGTCTGACTATCAAACCAGACAATAAAATAAAGTTAAATGTTTTTCTTTTGCTGTATTCATTCATGTTTTACAGAGGATTTAACCTGACGTAATTTACGTAAATTGCGTAACTTACGTAAATTACGTAAATAACTTACGTAATTTGCGTAAGTTACGTTATTTACGTAAATAACGTAACTTACGCAAATTACGTAAGTTATTTACGTAAGTTACGCAATTTACGTAAATTGCGTAACTTACGTAAATTACGTAAATAACTTACGTAATTTGCGTAAATTACGTAAATAACGTAACTTACGCAAATTACGTAAGTTATTTACACTATTTACATAATTTACGTACTTTATTTACGTTATTTACGTAAGTTATTTACGTAATTTACGTAAGTTACGTTATTTACGTAATTTGCGTAACTTATGTAAATAACTTACGTAATTTGCGTAAGTTACGTAATTTACGTACTTTATTTACGTAATTTGCGTAAGTTACGTAAATAACTTACGTAATTTGCGTAAATTACGTAAATTACGTAAATAACGTAACTTACGCAAATTACGTAAGTTATTTACACAATTTACGTAATTTTCGTAAATTGCGTAACTTACGTAAATTACGAAAATTACGTAAATTGTGTAAATAACTTACGTAATTTGCGTAAGTTACGTAATTTACGTAATTTTCGTAAATTACGTAAATTGCGTAACTTACGTAAATTACGAAAATTACGTAAATTGTGTAAATAACTTACGTAATTTGCGTAAGTTACGTTATTTACGTAATTTACGTAATTTATGTAATTTACGTAAATAAAGTAATTTACGTAATTTATGTAATTTACGTAAATAACGTAACTTACGCAAATTACGTAAGTTATTTATGTAACTTACGTAAATTACGTAAATAACGTAACTTACGCAAATTACGTAAGTTATTTACGTAAGTTACGCAATTTACGTAACTTACGTAAATTACGTAAATAACTTACGTAATTTGCGTAATTTACGTAAGTTATTTACGTAATTTACGATTACGTAAATAACGTAACTTACGTAAATTACGTAAATAACTTACGTAAATAAAGTACGTAAATTCTGTTTTTGAGAATAGAAAATGTTTGGAGTTTGAACACCATCTGCTTCCTCTGCAATAACATGCGTATCTCTCAATCAATATGTCAAATACATCGATTTCAGGTATTTCAGGTAACCAGGCTTTGCAACAATAATAATCACATCACATTCATGGGGGCATAGTATACACTAACTCCTAGCGTTACTCTGTCTGTGTGTGTGTGTGTGTGTGTGAATGATAAAGTTATTTTTCAATAGACATATTTTTTGTTTTTGTGTGAAAAAAGTGTGGGTGGTGGCAGTGGGGCTCATTGGGTGCTCAGCACCCCTAAAGCTCTGACCCTAGAATCGCCCCTGATATTAGTATTTAGTCTTATTGTATTAGTATTTAGTCAAACCTTTGACACTAGCTGCCTTCTTAAGTGGGACTTCTAAAACGCTGTTATACGCCAAAATAGTTACCACATATTGTAAATAATTGAACAATTTTGGTTTCAGGTCAATGTATTACAGTATAACATGGTAAAGTACACACTTTTTACCATATCTATTGTTCGAAGGACCCAACGATGAGGTTCCTGGTGTCGGTGGACGGACGCTTCCTGACAGAACAAGTGAACACGATTTACCAACGCCTGGACTTTCCCAAGATCCCCTTCATGACCGGAGTCAACAGCGACGAGGGGGGTTGGCTGCTCCCGACGGTAAGTAGTAGTTAATAGTTAATAAATAGTTACCTGAGTCATCGAATCAACAGTGCACACATGAATAGTCCTAACTGGTTTACTGCTCATATTGCCTTCGCTCTGTTGCCTTTTTATGTTCCTTATTGAACATTGCTTGTATTTCTTTGTCTTCTTTTTCCCATTGTTTTGTTTTGTTGCTGTTTTTTTATTTATTTCCTATCTTTGTCTGGTCTTTCCTTTTTCCATTCTTGTTATTTTAATTGCCCTATATTTTAATTCCCCTATCTTTTCAAAAGCTGCCTATGAACAAGTGAATTAGCGAATTAGCACTTGTGCTAAAACACTTAAACAATGCATCTGGTCTGTCCAATGTCATTGCTATTGTCCATATCAAATAAACATTAAAAATAATAAAATAAAAATAATAAACGTCCATTTTTCTCTCCGTTTAGTTCATGGCTCCCGCCAACTGGACCGAGGGAATGGACCGGGAACCCTTCCTGGCCATGCTTGGCTTCCTGTTTCCTGATGTAAGAGACAGAGGGGGGGACAGCAAGACATTCATTATGGGGTGAATTCCCTCGGCGCTGCTGAGACTCAACGTGTTGTCTCCCTCCCCTGTGTGCACTTTTCCTCCTCCAAAGCCCAAAGATGCACTCAAGAGAGAGCTGCTGGCGGATGAGTACTTAGGGAACGCCGAGGACCGGGATAGAAACCGCCGGGCGTTCACTGACGTCATCGGAGACCTGCTGTTCAAAATCCCAGCCGTTCAAACCGCCAACGCACACCGGGGTAACGCAACACAACACACGTACTGTAGACGATGTGCAGGTGCTTCACATGCTCACGTGATGAACCACGGCCGTTTGTTTGTAAAGCTTGGCTCCTCCCAGACAAGTGAAGACACCCGGCGGTTTTTACTCCCCTTTTACAGGGTGTCCGCGCATCCTTAAAAAGTCTTAAAAAGTCTTAAATGCATGTTTCTAAATTTAAGGCCTTAAAAAGTCTTAAATTCATGTTTCTAAATTTAAGGCCTTAAAAAGTCTTAAAAAGTCTTAAATTCATGTTTCTAAATTTAAGGTCTTAAAAAGTCTTAAATTCATGTTTCTAAATTTAAGGCCTTAAAAAGTCTTAAATTTGTTAAAAATGTCATATGCTGGTCTTAAATATTGTAACTCAAGGTCTTAAATTTGTCGGGGCAGGACTATTTATTTATTTATTTTTCTGGCGGGACTTTTCGGGAAGGACACGTAGAGAGGCTTCTTTTTTGCTAGCTGCATATATAAACGGTTATCAGCGCGCTTGCTAGCTAGTCTGCTATGCTTGGGTTGTAATACAGCGGATCCCCCCCACCATCACGTGTTTTAGGTCTTAAATTTCATTCAAGGTGGTATTAAAAAGGTCTTAAAAAGTCTTAAATTTGACTTGCTGAAACCTGCAGATACCCTGTTTTAGTAAAGGACAGAAGAATATTTATTTAAACTTAAAGAGCAACATGCAGGTTAAACACCATTACATAGAATCGTGTATATTAAGGATAACACAACTAGATGTGCAGGACTGAATAATTTTTTAACCATTCTAAAACGATATTTTGAGATAAAACGGTGATATTATTGTGAAAATAACTTCCGTCTCTATGAAACCGCCGACCGGAAATGACGTAACGCGAGGGAGTCCAGTCAAGTCCAAGCGCAGTTAATATGGATGTGGACGAAGAAACGCACGCCAACGAGCATCTCTTTGATGGCCCACAGGCCTATAATTATGAGCCTCCTAGGCAGGAAAGGAGCCAGGGAAATGTCAGGGGGGCGATCAGGGGGAGGATTAATGGGCAGAGGAGAGAAATGTATTTGTGGTGTCAGGAGAATCAATGGCGAATTGGACAGGTATCATGGTGAGTTTTATAGCTAGCATTGGCTAACTGGTTCATCTAGGGCTATTACATTGGTGTTATGCAATAAATCTGCTTTAACAAACATACTTACGACCTTGTTCTTGATTAAACATCCATGAAGATTGTCTTAATTTAAGCCAGCAACGTTTTGTCTTTACATACAACCTGAGATTTTAACGCAGAGACAAGGACTGGAGCTCAAGCTGGTTAGCACTAGCTGCTAGCTATATTGACTACATGCATAGATAATGTCAATACCAAAGTTACAATAACAGTCTAACAATCATATCTCACTGTCTGAAAATCCAGTATGCAATTTTGCCTGCTAGAAGGAAGGAGAGCGGGCCAGATTAGAAAGAAGGGTTTCTCCAAACGGCTGATTAGTGTTTTATTGGCTAGGTGCCTTTGTGGACATTGTGAGGCTATGGCATCGGCAGTGGACAGCATGTGTTGTCGAGAGGTGGATGCCTACTGGGCCCTAGTGCAGGATTTAGTCCCAGCCACGGACATTACTTGCCTGACGCTCCATCCCGGGTTTGATGCTTGCTGCCTCAACCCGTTTTCGCTGCAAGTTGCATACCTCAACTTCAGGCAGGAGCATGGCGCTCTCCACGCCAGCAGAGCAGAGTATGTTTACACAAGACTAATTTACAATACAATTATACTACCTTATTATTATCCACCTTACACCAATACTTGTCAGTTCTCTACACAATTAACCAACTGTCAACAGATTAGCATTTGATGCTCACAGTTAAGTGGATATCTAATTAAATGTACACACACTTAATTATTGAACAGAATGGAAACTGTTACATCAAATACTTTTATCCCCTCATTCTAGGCAATTCCGATATACAGCCTACAGACAGGTGGTCCGATGGGCACATGGGTTTCTGGGCAGGGAGATCAGGAAGGCGATACCCGCTTGTATTGTGGCTGCAATCAGGAGACAGTATCCAGAAGAAGGGGGAACATACAGAGGTTTCCAATGGCCCCATATGGGGGATGATCAATAAATAAACATATCTTTAACAAAATGAACACACTAAATGCCTTGGTGTATACAATGTATTTATTGTTTGAAACGTGAATGACGTTGAAGATATTCGCCGACTGCCTCATCCTTGGCGATCTTGTGGTGTGTGGATAGGGGGGCAGGTGCAGCTGAGGACAGGATGTTGCTGTCTTCTTGGAGGGACTGTGGTGACCTCATGTATGCCTCTCTTAGTGAGACCATCAGGGCCGATGCATATTCTAGATGAGGGAAAGAAATATTGAGATCACATTTAATGGAATAGTTAATTCATTGACTGAGTCAGGTAAAATTTGACTAGACTTAAAAAAATATCTTTAGAAACTGAATGAAGTTCTCACCATATGATGGTTTCTCTTTTATGGGTCGGACAACCCAGCCACCCTTGCGAAACCTGGGGTAACGGACTGCGTAGCGTGCCTCACCACTGTTTGTCCGGGATACGTCTCTGTCTCCATTCTCATTAAAATGGAGGACTGCTAAGAGAAGTCTATAGGAAAAAGGTACACTTCAGTATTAGGCACCACAACTAAAACAAAAAGAAAAGTGGTCTGACGCTGGCAATACAGTACATTCCAGCAAGAGGTTAAGGTTACTTTAATCACGTTTCATGAGGCGATCCTCCATGTGATGTAATTCTAATGAACAATTTGGACCTTTTTCAATGAGGTGCGTGCTACTATGTTAGACTGCATTAGATGTAGCCAGATTCATCCATTAACCCCAAGTAACATTTACCTGCTGTACATTCCAAGAAATGAGAAGCCGGTGTGCTTTGGTGCAAAGTGTAAGATGAGGGAATGGAATGCCTCCAAGGAAAATGTTTGGTGATCCGGTGAGAGTTGTCGAATATCCTTTAGCAGGGTCTTTTTGGAAGTAAGACTTTCCAACTTTATCGCAGCTGTTGATCCTGTACAAAACAGGATAATGTATAATAACTATTACAAACACTCAACAAGGCATGATTACATTTAGTTAACATGACCTCTGTACACTGTTGTACCTGGTTCCAGCCACTGCTTGTCCCTTGCCTCTCCTTCCAGAGGTGGGTGTTCACATCGCGGAAATGACGGGTAGCTGTGTTCATGTACATCTTGAACGTGGTTCAGCATGCTCTGCCACTTGGCCTCCATTACATCAGGATCACCATTTGGGGTGGAAGCCGCAGTCCAGTATAAATGGTTGACAATAGCGGGTTTCCAGAGCTTAAGATCCTCGCAGTCCTTCTCCTTGGCCGCAGCATCAATAGATTTTTGTAGACCTATTCCACAGCAGAAGCATGACATATTGAAAAAGGTAATAGAATCAGAAATAACATCCAAACAAAGCAAAACTACGGTACCAACAGAGCGTTACATACTTTTCCCAACATGCCAGATGTCGTAGAAATGGCTTGTTCCTTCTGGACGCAACTCCTCACGGACCCATTTAGCAACCTAAACCATGGAACACAAAGAATGAGAATATAAACTTAAAGGGACACTAAGTAATTTTTTCCCCCATCTAGTGGTCAAATTGTATTTTGCATTCAAACGAATTTATTCTCTCCAGCGCCTCGCGTTTTTGAACTACGGCAAGCGGTATTAGTCAAGATTCAAGAAGCTATGACAACATGATAATATGTCTTCAAACACCACTTCATCACGTTTTGTTTCTGATGATGAGGTACGTTCAGTGCTCGAAGTGGAAAAATATAAGCGACGTGGGGGGGGGGGGGGGGGGGGGGGGGGGATATTAACCCACCGCGCTACGACCGACGGGGGGGGGGGGGATATTAACCCACCGCGCTACGACCGACGGGGGGGGGGGGGGGGGATATTAACCCACCGCGCTACGACCAACGGGGGGGGGATATTAACCCACCGCGCTACGACCAACGGGGGATCGTAACCCACCGCGGACCTACGACCGCAGCCTGTGACAAGTGCCGGTACGCAAGAAAAAGTGCCGGTGCGTAGCGGCCCACTTCGAGCACTGGGTACGTTATTTCAAACACATTTCAAACTGCATTGAATCATTAGTGTAAGCATGTATGAGTAATTACTCCTCGAGCAAGACAGTGAATTATGTTCTCATGTTTACATCGTTTAAGTGACAAGCGCGTCTCGCTAAGCTCCTTCTCTGTTCCAGTCACGCTGGCTCTGAGTGAAAACGCGTTTAGCCTTTTAGCTTTTTGTCCCTCTCGGGAGTCCATAGACCGGAAAGACATGGCGGCCTCCATAGAGCTTGCCCGCCCTATGTATATTCTGATAAGTGATTCTTCGCTCAGGAGGATAAGTGAGATTGTTGACATTGATCATTGTACACCAATGGGGACTTATTTATGAATGAAGACGTTGATTTGAGGTAATAAATTACTTTAAAAACTACTTAGTGTCCCTTTAAAGTGATTCTGTGTGAATCAAGATTGTCTGGTCTAAATGTGGAATATTTTTCTTTTTATATACATCTGTGTCCGAGCATCTTTACCTGGCGATTTCTGTCAGTTATTAGGGCTGACACCTGCATGCCTTGGTCCTTCAGGAACCGCACACTGCGCTTCAAACCCTCTATCTCACACCAGGTGCTGTTTGGGACTTCTGAGCTCTGTAAGAACAAAAAAAATGGTCATATCGGTAGCTTTTAAACCTGACACCTTATTTATTTGTCTAAGACTTTACCCTACCTGAACAAGTTGAAGATCCAAAACCTTGTTTATTCTGTCTTCAATCAAGGAATACGTTCCATATTTAGCACAATGTCCAGGAGAGTCTGATCTATGAAGGTCGAGGACAGGTTTTTTGTTAGGTAAATGGGAGGAAAAAAAAGAACAGACATTTTATGCATCTGCCAATACTGTTTTGCCCTGTTTTCTGTGACAGCAATAGGAGTTGAATCAACCTACCTGCAGTCACCAGAGAGGATCAGTCCACCCCCAATCTCCTTCAGCTCTGTAATGATCCTTCTCTGCTGATCCTGCCAGGTCTGCACGATGGTAGGGATTGTGTAACGACGCTGATGGCGGAAAAAAGTACTGGCACTGATGCACTGCAGCCCAAACAGTTTCAGCATCCTGATTGTCTGAGTAGCCATGCAGCCGGAAAAATGAATGGCACCGCTGAGTAGGAGATTGCAGGCTGGCATGTTTCGGTGCAGCATATTTTGATTCTGCCAGAAGCGCTGATAGCCACATGCTGTGCAGGCCTGATGTATATTAAACAGGAAATTAATACAACTAATTCTAATAATGTATACAGTATACACAGGCCATGATTCAACTCCAGACAAAAAGTTCTAAAATATTCTCTTACCTGCTTGATTTTAATGTAAGTCCCTTCCTGGTACACTATTTGTCCCTGGGTTTCCCCACAACAGACCGAGCAAACAGTGAACAAACACATCAGCTCGCTTAGGCAAACAATGAACTTGTCAGCCACACTGGACAAAGAAAAGGAGAATGCTCATTAATGCTGACTGTGACAAAATGTGTGGACACAATCGAAATAAAAATAGGTTCCCATTTTCTTACTTGGAGTCATTGAGAGATTCCTGCATTGGCTCTTCTGGATTATCCTCATCAGATGACTCACTACACATCTCCTTGTCTGGGGCCCATGACAGATCAAAACGGTCAGTGACATCAGGGAATGATTCGTCCTCACTCTGGACAGGACTGGGCAGAGGAGTTGATTGTCGCTCAAACCGTTCAGTCTGAGTCCCCACACTAACCAGTTCAGGTTTGACCTGCACAGCTAATATGAAAATAGATTCATGTTAATAATTGCACAGCATCACATAGTTAGTGGTCACAACGCATGCACAGCCTAATACAGTCTAGTAAGAAATGTTGTCTTTCTACCATTAGAAGTAACTTGTAAATGTTTGCATCATATACAGTTAATGATAGAAACAAGTTACACTACCTGAAGAACGTTGCAGACACTTGATGTTGCACTGTGACCCACTATGAAGTACTAATGGTCCAGGATCCTGTGGAGAGAGGCCCTCTGTATCTTCAAATGCTACAGTGCTAGGTGCATATATCCCTTCATCACTGCCTGCACTCTCTGCCAAATTCTGAAAACAGGGCAAAATCACAGACAAGAAATAGGACATGCTGGATCAGTAAAACATCAGTAATATACAATAAACACAAATAAAACAAAACCATCTCTGACATGTCAAAACATTTAATCAAATACAATACTGAGGGCAATGCCTTCTGTACAATTGTGGCTTGTTTGCACAATCAAGATTATAATGTACCAGTGCTACAACAATTAACTATGAAATAGAACTACACACAGAGACATTGTATTGTATGATTTGATTTGTATATTGCATGGTAAGGAGATTCATAATGAGAACCTGTCTGTCAACTTGAGGGGCAAACATATGGGATTTCAGAGAATTTATCAATAAATAAATAGTGAAATCACTTGAGAGTAACTCACAGGATACAAAACCGAATGGGGAAACGGGAGTGTTGGGCTAGAACTAGCAGCTAGCTGCCTGACAACAGCTCACAATTTGTGCAAACTGATAAATTGATGCCAGAAGGCGGAAAAACGAAAACCTGTTAAGCCCAGTCTCTCTCTGTGTGTATTATTACACCGAAGCCCTGTGCTAACAACTTGCAGTCAAGGCAGTTTAATCCAGATGAAAGCATGGTTCAAAATGCAATTTTAGCTATCTTAGCTACCCATGTCACCATGTGCCGTGTTCCGATATCCATACTATCAGCACTCACTATGCTTAGTTTGAGTAGGTTGGGCGTTCCAATTCAGATCGGGGCGAATAGAAGTGTACTGAAAGGACCGGGATGGTGTACCCAAAACGGTCAAACCGCGAAGTGTGGACTCAACGAGCATTTTCCACATAGCCTGCATTAGTTTAGTTATTTTGTAGCTTTTATAGCTACTACGCGTAAAGAGTTCACCGTTCACAGCGGGATGTTTTTTGCGGGAATTTCTGGGTAGTGCACCATGGAGTATTCGGTTTTGGAAGACATTGACATCTGAAAATCAGCGCACTTAGTGAGTGCGGATAGTGTACTCATGGAAGTATGGATATCGGAACACACATGTCATCAGCTACAAAATGTTTGCTAATGCAATAGCCAAATGTGTTGTGGGCCTATGTTGCTAACTAGCTGGAGGATTGCCTTCTCTATTCCGCTTCTCTATTCCGCCATTAATACACTAACACATTAGGAAATCACCAAAACAGCAGTTAAAAGAGGTAAAAGTAAGACTTACTCGGCTAAGAGACAGCTTTCGGTGCAAAGCATTTCGGCTAGCACTAGCAGTGGTAGCACTCGGTCCTCCAGTCCCGCCCGCGCCAGTTTCAAGTGGATCCTTCGGCTTTGAACTTGAAACCATCAAGTGAACAGCGGGAACAGCATCAGCGATCAGCCTCACATGATCCTTACTCCGAAATCCCATCTGAGACTCCAACAAATCTCCTTGTCGATAGCTCTCCGGAGTGAAATGAGCGCTACAAATCACCGAGTGTACGGTGACAGACGCTGCCGTGAAGTCCGCTCTCTTCACCTGCACGAAACGCACCCATAAACGAAAAGCCTTGCTTTTCCTTGACGGAAAATGATGGACACGATGTTCTGTCAGGCAGGAATTTGTGCATCCTGCACAAACACAATAATTCACCATGACTAAACTCAATCGCAAACTCAATCTGTCTCTTGCTACCGCTCTCGTACTACGTCGAAACCCACAATGAGAGAGTGGCGCTTGAAAGGGAGTGCCTCTGCCTACGTCATAGCACTTGTTGCTAGGGGGTTCAACGATAGGTTAAAAATTGGCGCATTTTCATCAAATTATATATTTAACGTTTTGTGTAACATAGTAATTTCTACGTTTACGTTTTTAGAAGACCTTTTCAGACAATATCATGTATTGAGTAGAATATAAATTAAACCTGCAAGTTGCTCTTTAAGCTTAAGCTGCTTATACAGTACTGTATGTATATATCAAACTGTATTTTGCACATGTATATTTGCACACCTGTTTATTTACACACCTGTATATTTGCACACTTGTTGTACTGTTATCTCAGACTGTCCTCCAACTCATACGCTCACTGTTGTGGTTTTCCATGCACCCGAATTTACGACTCATTGTTACGTTTAGCGTACCCTCCGCCCTAAAAGGCTGACTCCACTTTTCGCTGTACGACCGTTAATATGTCACTTTATTAAGTTTTAAAAACATTTCAGGCGAGAAAGTAACAACGTAGATCCCAAATACGGAGTGAATTTGTCCAAATAGAGCCTATTTTAAAATGTGCTTCCGACGTTGCTATACAACTGTCATGCTAGCAACGCTACGAAGTAAACTCATTTCCGGCTGTTTACAAATTTAAAGCTTAGAGACAGTGACAATGCTTTTGTTTTGAAGACAGGATATGAAAACCTCTACTTCTAGCTAACCCTAACCCCAACTCTAACCCCTAACCCTAACCCCTAACCCTAACTCTAACCCCTAACCCTAACCTTAACCCTAACCCCTAACTCTAACCCCTAACCCTAACCCCTAACCCTAACCTTAACCCTAACCCCTAACCCTAACTCTAACCCCTAACTCTAACCCATAACCCCTAACTCTAACCCCTAACTCTAACCCTAACTCTAACCCCTAACCCTAACTCTAACCCCTAACTCTAACCCTAACCCCTAACTCTAACCCTAACCCCTAACTCTAACCCCTAACCCTAACCCCTAACTCTAACCCCTAACCCTAACCCCTAACCCTAACTCTAACCCTAACCCCTAACTCTAACCCTTAATATTACCCACAATGCTCATCGGCTTATCAAAGTATGTGTATCCCCATGTGACAGCAGGGGGCGCTGGGGGCGCTCATTGAAAAAAACGCTCCAGTGGGTCGTATTGTAGTGCATGAACAAACGACAACAGTGAGCGTATGAGTTGGAGGACTTGTTGGATTATCTATGAGTAACAGCTACTAATGCATATGGACCGTCCATTCCACTTCTTCTATCCTGGGCTGTGTATTGTGGGCTCATGTTTTGTAGAGGTGGAATATGTGTGTATACATGTGTGGTGTGGTGTTGTGTGTATGTTGGCTGCTGGAGCACCAAAATGTCTCTGCTGGGATGAATAAAGTATATCTTATCTTATCTTATCTTCTGTCTGTCCTGTCTCAGATGCCGGTGCGCCCGTCTACCTGTACGAGTACCGGTATTCGCTGGCGAGGTTTCGGGCCAAAAGGCCGAACTTCGTGGGCTGCGACCACGGAGACGACATCTGGACGGTTCTGGGACTCTGCTTCAGCACCCATGACAAGCTAGCCGGTGAGTAGGAAATAACGTCACAAATAAAATGAATGGTATTCGACCGGGTTCTGAAATACCTGCAGATCCCGGCAGCCTCATAGTGTGTTGTCGACTCGTCGTCGTTTTACCAAAATACTACCGTTTTATTTACGAAGGTTTGTGCACCGAAGAGGAGGACGACTTCTCCAAGCTGGTGATGACCTACTGGGGGAACTTCGCCCGCACCGGGTAGGACGGAAAAACCTCTTCACTTCACCTTGACTATTATACTTCACCGGGATTTTCTCGTGACTTTGTAATATAATGTTGTTCTAGTGACATTAACTCAAAGTTAACTCACAGAATAGGTTATAACTGATCTTCTTCAAAGTATAGGTTGTAATCTTGTAACTAACAATAATAACAACTTGGATTTATATGAGACTGCTTTCTCAGTGTTCAACACAAACAGGGGAACTTGATCAGGAACTTTACTTTGCAGATTCAGATTAACAATACAACATATAATCATTAAATAAATTATATTATTATATCCATAAGGCTTTATTGGTCCCCAGGAGGAAATTCACAACCTCCAGCCAGCAGTACATAACATGACCTCCACCTTTACCAGCTACAACGTTAAAGCAATGAACACATTAATGCATCAATGAATATAATCCAATAATATAATATTACAATTTTACATTACATTTTTAACATTTTCAATGCGGGACTTTTATGGTATTACTACTTGTTGCAGGTCTCCCAACGGGCCGGGCCTGGTGCCGTGGCCGCGGTACGGCCCAGAGGAGGACTACCTGGCCATCGGCTTGGAGCAGGAGCCTCTGCGGCACCTGGGCAAGGACCGCCTCACCTTCATCACCCACACCCTCCCCGAGATGCTGCGCGCCGCCCAGGACGGAGCGGGGCACCCGGAGCTGTAGCCATGGCAACGCCCACCGTTTCATCGCGCATCGTCAGGAAGTCATTATCGCGTCGTTTCACGCTGGGAGGAATTTTAGACATGTGGCTTATTATTGTTCAATTGAATAAATATGGAGTTATATAGCCTGACAAATACATGGTCATGTACGTGAATGAAATATTGATTTTGGATATATTGATTACAACATAATCGATATATGTTATTAAAAACATGTATATTCATATTTAAAATAAATATACAATATTTCATCTGATGTAGAACTTCGTTTTTCAATAAAGTGTCCTTTACTGGTGAATAGTTCTATTAAAACAACAGTTTTAATAGAATATTAGCTACCTACATTATATCAATTATTACAATACATATACAATACATCGGTTGTATATTGGGACATTAGAGCTTGTTTTTAACCCCTTCTGGTTTAGTTGAATTTAACTGGGGAAGAGCAGACCCATCTATGATTATCATTTAGAGCTGATCATCACATTTAAACATCAAATATATTAATATGATTATGATTAGTATTATGATTATGAATATTATGATTATGAATATTATTATTATGATTGAGATTAAACGGGCATGTCTGAGGGAGCTGCTCCATGGTGGACCACGGCTCCCCGGCAGGACCGGGACCTGCGTGTCGTGGTCCACACTGATCCGTCTGGGTCACCACATGGGGGACGTGCTCGTAACATGTGCAACATCCTCCAAAACACGTCCCAGACCCCAGAGGAGACGTGTTTCATCTGCTGCTGCTGCTGCTGCGATACATCACAGCTGCCGCTCCGCTCGGCACATGCGCACCACCTAGCGGCGGCCCGGGCGCGCCTGGACCAGATGCTGCCAATGCGCGTTACTGGCGGCGACTTCCGGTAGAGGGACATCGGCTTCCGGTGACACGTCGATATCGCTCTGCCATACCCTTTGTAAAAAAAAAAAGATAATCTATAATAACCCATATTTATTCTGCGTGTCATTTTCGCGCTTTTTCTTCTTCTTCTCGTTCTCCTCGCTGCCCCGCGGCGAGGGAAGGCGCGGGACCGGAAACGGGGCGGGCGTAACGGCCCGGCGCGCCACCCTCTCCCGGGCGCCGCCGCCCCCCGCCGGCGGCGCCGCGCCACTGCCGCGTGTTCTCGGGACTCCGCGTCGCAGGAAGCGCCACATCTCTCGCGAGGAACGGCGCCGTTATCGGAACCTCCAAAACAACACGAGAATTCGTCATTCCCACGGTAATATCACCGAGGCTCGCGCGAGCGGGCACCGGCGGCGCTGGGGGGGGGCTTCTTCCCGCCGCCGCTCCGTTTAACGGGGGGTTTTATGTTTTAATACGTTATTTATCCCGACCGGACGCCGACCCGCGGGGCCTAGCGAGCCTCCCGCGGGGCGGCGGAGCCTCGTTTTTCAGCCGCGTCTCGGAGCCGCTGGTCGGCGGAGCTTCGGACGGAGCCGCGGCTCCTTTCCGAAGCTCCGCCGACCAACGGCTCCCGAGACGCGGCTTCCCCTCGCACCGCGTCCCGGCGGACGGTTAACGACGTCGTCGTCGTGTGCGAAAACCTTTTTATTTTTATTGTTATTAATATAAGTATTATTATTAATTTTTTTAGCAGTAACGGGCCACTCCTGAAATAGCCCGCCCGCCTGTAATACCTGAGCTAACTTAGCACGGCTAGGCTAAGCTAGGCTAGTTTAAGCTAAGCTAGGCTAGTTTAAGCTAGGCTAGCCGGCGGGCTAAGCGGGTGCCTTTTTTAATATGGGAGATGCTGATTGTTTAATTGGTTTTTTAGTTGTTTTTTTTGGTCGGACGCAATTAAACACTTTATTTTCTCTAAACTCACCCCTGGTGGAAGTAGGACTCATGCATCTCGTTAGGGTAGTTTAAAACAACCTGGATGGCTGTTTAAAAAGTACACATTTATATATATATATATATATATATAAATATATACAAGCGGTCAACTCAGTATCCAGTCATGTACACATTCATATACATATATATTATATATATATATTATATATATTTTATATATATTCACACAGGGGGATATATGGTGTCTAACCTCATCATCATGACCTTATATTACCTTTTAGCTGTGGTGACGACCAGCCTGTCTGGGTCTGCAGCACCATGAGTGCCCCTTGTGGTGGGAAATGGGCCTAATGTGCATATAAATAAACCATATAATATAAAATGATTATATAATAAACCATAGACTGCATAATGGAAGACACGTGACACATATACATTACATACATGCGTTACAGATGCAGTACAGCATCTCTAGCTGGCTACCCCCCCATTCACAGTATGATCCCCATCAACCGCGTCCATTTATAACGCCGTTAATAAGCACTATGAAACATGTAGGTCACTGAAATATGATGTCAATCATTATCCCATATGAAACCAGTGGGGGTTTGTTTTTAAGGTCCTGGTTTGATGGTAGTTTTTCCTGATCAGCTTCTCCCTGCCCCCCCCCCAGAGCCGTGAATGATGTCGGAGGAGGACTTGGATGAAATCGTACAAATAACAGTGGAGGACTTCGCTCAGGGTGGCCAGACAGGTAAGCCTTGTATCCCATACTGATAACCAGGGCTCATTGTTATAATGTTGACGTAACATTAATATATTGCCGTGTTGTAATGCCGCTATGAGACTCTGAATGGTTTATCTTGGAAATACCTTAGACTATCATTTGTAACTGCTGACCGTTTGAAGATGGGACTTGCGTGTATGTGTTATGTTGACTGATAAATATGTGCTTATATTACGTTTGCTGTAATTATCGAGTGATACGTATTATCAAGTACTTGTTTTGAATGCTTCCCAGTGCATTAACTTGTCTCCGTCGGATTGTGGATAGATATGCTGGACAATCATGAAGAAGATGGAGAACGGTCCCAACGGAAACGGAGGAAATTGAGCAACAGCCCGGAGAACAACGTCCAGGATATATCCTCTATCAGGGTAGGTATCTCGTCTCTGCGCAGTGGAGTACGCCTGTCTGCTTTTCACAATGTTTGTGTTGTTTAGTCATCAATAATGTCCAATAATGTTTTGCGATTCATCATTTAGTCTAGACAATGTCCTAAATAATCGCAAATGGTACCTCATAAGTTACCAGAGTCTAAAATGATCAAATGTGCTTGCTTTATCTGACAAGCGGCCAAGAAAAAGTGTTCATTTTTATAATGATCCATGAACCAAATATTTGAATTCCTTGCAGCATTAAGCAGCAAATGTTTGGTATTTGTACTTGATGAATGACTTAAAAAAGGAATCGGTCATCTAAATGAGATTTGATTATTTTCCTGACAATCGGCGAATTGTCCCGGCCTTTCCATTTGTTTTGATTTCCAGAGCCTATTGAGTTCCCTCCAGTCCTCAATCTGTCAGCGTCTGGAGTGCATCGAGTCGAAGCTGCAGGCGGTGGAAGCCACGTGTAAAGCTTTGGGCCGGAAGTTGGACAGCCTGGTGCCCAGCGCTAAGAGCCTGAGTCCCATCCAGGTCCCCATGGTGGCCGGATCCCCGCAGGGGGCGACGCAGACCTGGAACAAAGTGCGATGGTGAGTGGTGATATCAGATGACCTTCGTCGTCGTTCAGGGACGATTCGGTGACGTCATTCGGTGACTTCAGTTCTTCAAGCAGTAAGCGGTAGTTGCCACCACCTGTTGTCATGGAGATGCAAATCCCAGCCGTGCTTGGATTCATGAGCCGAGTCGAGCCAAGCTAGCACATTAGGGAAATTCAGTCTCTGCATTTGACCCATCCTCACCTGCTAGGAGCAGTGGGCTGCCACGCGGTGTAGCGCCCAGAACCAACTCCAGTTTCTAGTGCCCTTGCCTTGGTTACTGGCAGGGCAGGAAACTCCACACGGTATTTTGTAAACTTAAAATACAGCGAATGTCCTAATAGTTGGGAGAAGACTGTTAATGATGTGGAAAAATGATGAAAGCGAAACCGATTTTTGTTGTCATTTTCAGAAATCTTCGGGGAATTACACAGCTTTTATTTATTTCCTCATTGTGATTTTTTTTAACTTCTTACTTGCCTTTGACGCTGACATGATAGACAGTTGAAGTGACCATGGAGCTAGGTGAGCGGTGCTAGGATGGCAGTTTCTATGACCACACTCAAGAACTATGGTGCTCCAAGTTCACCATGCTATTATGGGGTTAATGGCTTTTCAAGGACAACCACACCAACAACACTTTTCTATCATTATTTGATGATAGGATCTGTACAATGTGGCTTGATTGTCGCTAATAATCCAGGGACCCAGGGACCCATGTTTCACTTGATGACCAAGGATTGGCTTGGGTCACATACATGGGCATAGCTCACTTTCCTCTGGTTTTGTTTTATTTTCCCATATTTGGTGGTGATATTTGAGATGAGTCCTTAAGCGTTGATTTAAAAACATCTTGAACAGTCGGTGCTGGTCGTTGTTGTCGTTCTGTGTGTGATGGTTCATTGATTTTGAAAACAAATTATTCGTGCAAACTCTCACACTCCTCTCCAATCTGTCCCCTGCAGCGTTGTCCCACAAACCAATGTGATTCTGAGCAGTGACCGGCCCAAGAGCTCGGTGCCGGAAGACAGTCCTCTGGAGAACCTGCTCAGCAAGTAAGTCTCTCGCTCCCTGTCCATGTCTTTTATCCAGTCCCAAAGGAAATATTCCTGACTAAAACCATATGGGAAAGATGTTATTACAAATAGGAATGGGCATGAGTCCTTGAGATGTGACCACTTGCATGCTGATTTTCATACAAAAAAGACATTGGAAAAGAGTTGTCTCTTTGCAATTATTTACTGCAATTGAATGACATTTATTCCACTGGGGGGCACTGCTGTCACAGTGTATCTTTTCTGTTGAACCTCAGCCATGTGTATTGAATTGAACTATGATATCCATACAGATGTTGACGTTTAGTTGCCAGCCGGGCGTTGGTTTTATATAGTGCTTGTCTAAACTCTGTGGCCACCCAAAACAACACCCACACGCAAAGCAACAACCCGCTCATTGGAAGCAGTGATGGTGCTTTACTCACTTTGACAGGACTTCGCCAATATGCCTCTCCTCTACCCCTGATCTAGATTAGATTTGAGTTTTATTTTCCACTTGGTGGAAATTTGCCTTCGGCTCCATCCAGTGTTTTAAAAAACAATATAGCAATACAATACACAACAAATAATACAATAATACATTTTATTACACAGCGTTGTTGAATACTGGATTCTATTTGGTCAATTACGGCATTCAATGGTATGTTATTTCTGAATAACAGACCACCGCTATGAATAACAGGCCGCTGCTATGGACGCTATTTCCAACCGTTAGAAGCTAACGGACAGTTTTCTTTTAGAGGAGGCAATAAAATCATTTTTAAATCAATAGCCTTTTTATGTTGTTATATTTGGTGTCAAATGATTGATTTGTTAATTTAGTATGAAGGGGGATAATGTACAGGTTGACAGGTTGATGCAGGACCTAGAATAATAAATACAACACAGCATGTGAAACATATACACATGGTACCAAGAATGTATGACTGATGATTAGGAATAACAGGCTGCGTTTCCCCCGGTGTGTGTCTGTCCCCAGCACCGTGGGCAGTGGCCGGCGTCAGAACACCATCTTGGTGAAGGTCCCGGGCCCCGAGGAGAGCCAGGAGGACCAGGACAGCGGCTCGGAGGCCAGCGACTCCGTCTCCAACAGCGGAAACGCGTCCAACACGCAGAACGGACAGACGGTCACGCTCATCACGCTCAACTCGGAAGGTATGCAATTGCACACACACTCAAGTTTGACCCGTTTTCGAGTTTGGACTTTTTGTGACTACTCTAAAAGGAGCTGTTTTGACATCGCAGTGGTCGTTGTGTGTGTGGATGCGGACCCTGCCGGGTCGCTCCCAGACCCGGCCTCAGAAGAATGGCAAAATCCCTTGTTAACACAATTGTGTTTTTCTTCGACTTGACTGAATGAGTCCAGTGAATTCCAGGGTTAGCTTCAAAGGGGAAACTACTTTTCATTATATCTGCAGATGTGAGCTATTATTAAAACGCAAATGGATCATTTGGAAGTTATGTTTTAATCAGAGTCGGCTAAAAGTGCAGGGACTGTGGTACTGTTTAGAGCAGGACATGCAATGTGTTTTCCAGGCTCTGAACCAACTGCCCAAACCAGCTTCAAGAATCGTTTCTTCTTGGCTTCCACAACATCTTGTTAAATATATTGTTAAATTTAGTAAAAATGTGCATCAGCATCTTTGAGTGTGCCATAGTTGATAATATCAAACAACACTAAATAATAAGTTATGAATTCATAGTCTGGTTATATTGGACATGGATTTAGATCATGTTTACGTTAAAAACATTTTCAAAATGTAGTTTATATTCAGGAGATTATTTGTTTTCTTCATCAATATATTATTTATGTATCGCTGATATCCTTAAACTCCAGATCTAAACTTAAAGTTTTGACGACTACTTGGCAAAACCAAAATACAAATTAAACATTTAATCGGTTCCTTACGCTCTTTCCCCCCAGAGGACTTCCCAGCGGGCACTTGGCTGGGCGACGAGAACAACCTGGAGATGCGTGTGAGGTGTCCCATCTCGGCGGCCGACATGCTCCACATCGCCACCAACTGCCGAACGGCAGAGAAGATGGCTCTCACTCTCCTGGACTACCTCTTCCACCGGGAGATCCAGGCCATGTCCAACCTCTCTGGACAGGGCAAGCACGGCAAGAAGCAGCTGGACCCCCTCATGATATACGGCATCCGCTGTGAGTCTCCTCCACCCGCCCATCTATCCTTGCATACGTAGTGCATACATACACTGCAACATCCTTAACCGCTAATTTAATATGTCAGCTCCTTTTCTCTTTTCCCTCAAGGGGCTTCTGCCACTTGCCAGGCCGCCATTGTAAATAGGAATTTGTTCTTGATTACTTGACTGGTTAAATAAAGGTTAAATGTGCAGTGTGTGGGATTTAGTGGCATCTAGCGGTGAGGTTGCAGATTGCAACCAATTGAATACCCAGCTCTCCTTTCCTGTGGCCTGTAGTGGCCTGTAAGTTAGTACTTCCAAAACAGTCTTTGACAATCATCTTCTACGACAGAATCGAGGAGCCAAGTGATGACGTTCCTTGATAGAGGATTTAGAAATTGTATTTAGTTAAAAAGTCTAAAACATTAAACTATAAGATAGCGAGGACCCTCTCCCTATGTAGATGTAGGAAATGAAAACACAACAGTTCTTATTTTCATGGGATTATTTAAGAGATACTTATATTTCTGCCAAGTCCGTTCCGCTAGATGCCAGTTATTCATGCACTGCACCTTCAGTAAATAAAATAAAATTGGTAATTTCTTCAATTTTGATGTCAAACCACATCAGATCACCACATCTGTTGACACTTCAGCAGTGAAGTAAGTAAATTGTAGTTTAAAACGCCTGTGTCTGGGGATGGTTTTGGCGGCCATGACAGACCATCCATACAACTTGTTGACCCTGTTCTAATTTTACTGCCAGTTAGCCTGAGAGAGATGCTGCACCACAGCCTCAACGAGTAAATACATTTCAGGCCAGCTAACAGTTGCCAGGTGTGCTTTAACTTAGGGTGTTTTTCAACCTGGACCCTATTTTCCCATAATTTGGGGTCTCAGGGACTAGTGCGGACGATTTATGAAATTTGAAACGGTCAGTGGCAAGACAAGCACTTTTAGAGGTCGCACATTGATGGGGCACTAATGGCCTATAGTTTTACATTTCTGCCCGTTTTGCGGCTGACGGTTGAAGCCCTCTTGCCCAATACTGGACCAATAGGAAACATTGTTAGTCCCTGAGAACCAAAATGATGGGAAAATAGGGTCCAGGTTGAAAAATCCCAAAGTTATCCTTTAAGCAACAACTGTGGTCTTTTAAGACAATTTAAATTACCAAAATATTTCACTGCTGCAGAATATGACTTCCCCTGCCATGACCCTCACACAGACACACACACACACACACACACACACACACACACACACACACACACACACACAAAGACACACACACACACACACACACACACACACAAAGACACACACACACACACTCTTACTTTTGTTTTGTTAAATAGACTCACACACTCCCTTTTTTGCATTTCCTCTTCATCCCCCCTCCAATAACCTCTGTGCCGGACCCTTTTCTGTACTCTCACAGAGAGGGATTGTGCTTGTGCAGTCCAGGGACAGGTTACGATAACACGCATACATCACCCAACACACACACACATTAATGCGTAGCACATTTTATAGCATACCAAACTGTAAATGACAAGCACATGTAGGCCACAGGGACCCAGGATCCGCCACACATCCTTCTGTGAACACTTGGATTCCTGATCCGACTGATCTGGGAAACGATGGGACTAGGACTGGAGCACAGGGATATTTATAGACTGTGTGTGTGTGTGTGTGTGTGTGTGTGTATGTGTGTGTGTGATATCACTGGTCGGTGTGAATGAATGAACGGATGGATATTCGTACAAAAAACACATAATGCAAACATAATGAAAAGCAATACAACTTTTGTATTTGAAAGGAAGCCCTTGCTTTGTTGGACTGCATTTGGAACCGAGCCCAGGTCCTGTATGATCAGCGCTGATGAAAAATGATGTCTTTTTGGGCACTTCTTGACAGCAAAGTATTTGATTTAATAGCGCACGATCATGGGAAGACACACGGGTAGTGCTAACCAAGCATCTTCAATGGGACCACAAATGTTTATGACTTTTTATGTCACATTGTCGACACAAACATCAGAGGATACAAAGAAACACAAACCAAAAGGGGTTCTCACGGTCTGAACTATCTGGGAGTGAAGTGTGTCACAAGTGAGCTACAAAGTCATAGAGGAGAGGTTAGTATAAGATCAAAATAAGATAAGATTTTCATTAATCCCGAAGGAAATTCCTGTGCCAGAGATTGCTTAAAAACAACATCAGAATAAAAACAATCGAGTCATGCATACAAAATGTATAAGGAGTAAATGCTTACACCAGTGCCTCATAGAATAACAATAAAAGTAGGGTCAATTAAGTAAAATAATATTGCATAAAATAGTATCGCAAACAACACAAGCAGCCGTTCTGATTGGATCCCTGTGATTGAGTCCCATGTCACCCTGTGCACCCGCAGGCCATTTGTTCTACAAGTTCGGCATCACGGAGTCGGACTGGTACCGCATCAAGCAGAGCATCGACTCCAAGTGTCGGACGGCCTGGCGGCGTAAGCAGCGCGGGCAGAGCCTGGCCGTCAAGAGCTTCTCCAAGCGGACGCCACGATCCTCAAGCACAGGTTAGCTCACGCGCACACACACACGCACACTCGGACAGACACATGCACGCACGCACTTATTCGCTGACAAACTCCACTCACTCACAGGCACACACACACACACAATACATACAGTCACATAGGGGTGTAGTCAAATCGATTGAAATGAGCTTTACATTACATTTTTTGAAATACATTTTTGTTATATTTTAAATACATTTTTTAAATTTGCCATATGGCCTTAGTGTGGTACATTCCTAAAGAAATAAAGTGGTTATATCAGACATACCATGTAGCCTATCTATTTAAAGAAGAATTTGAAGTTAGAACCAATGATCTGTTGATCTCTACCGATCAAGACTCGGTAGTCTAACAATGGCATAGCTGTCAGTGCTGAATTATTATTATTATTTTTTTAATCGTTTGTTTAAATTGAAAATCAAATTGAATCGTGACCATCAAAAAGTCAAAATCGAATCGTGACACCCGTACAGTCACACATTGACTTGCGTTCAGGTACACACACACATTAAATCACACACTAACACTGCGACACGCGCACACCCAATTCGATCACGCGCTCACAACTCGTTGGCCACGCACACGCACACACGCACACACACACGCACACACACACACACACACACACACACACGTATTCCTCCCCTCCCTCACAGGGTTAGTGGTTGTATTGCTCCCACGTCCTCCCGCTCCCCTCCAGGGTGAGGAGACGGCCCCGCGAAGCCCCGAGCCCTGGGACATTGGCTAGGTATTGTTGCAGATGGTTGTAATCTGCAGACAAGAGCGCCTGCTGTCCCCATCCCTCTCTCTCCCTGTCCCTCCCCCTCCCTCTCTCTCCCTCTCCCTCCCTGTCTCTCTCTGGGAGCCCTCACCCTTCACCTCTGAGAGAGGGCTGCACTGCAGACTGTAGGGAAAACCCAAATATCCTGTGAACTCACAGAGCACCAGGCCTCACTCTCTGAGGCCACACACACTCACACAAACTCACAGAAAGCACACATGTCAACATGCACATTAATGTACTGTATACAATCTCACACACACACACACACACACCAACACACAAACCCATGAGTTCGCAGAAAAATCCCACTGTATTTAACAATTGTGTCCAGTGACGAACACACGCCTACAAACAAATAGCCGTTTCTGGAGCGCACGCACGTGCACACGCACACGCACACACACCCTCTTAGCATGTGAATAGAGCAGTGAAAGCTCTGGCGTGTGTCTCAGTGACCCAGAAAGGAGAAGTCTCACTAACACTGTAATCTCCCTCGGCCACCTGGCTCTCACTGCAGCGTCCGCCGGTGCCTCCACAGCATTGAACAGTACAGCCGCTATAACGCCGCCGCCGCCGCCACAAGATGAAACACAGGCCAGGGCTTAGCTCTCCCCCCTGCTGCACAACACACACACACACACACACACACACACACACACACACACACACACACACACACACAACAGCTTTCAAGAGCTGTGTGTACACGTGCGGGGCGTGCACTGTGTCAGCGCTATGCTGTTTATCGTCGGTGCACTCTGTGGTGCGGAGACCGGCCCCAGCGGACCCCAGGGGATCGCAGTACTGAGAAGAGACCTTGAGTTATCCCCGCGTCCCTGCCAAGCGCCGTTCCTACGGCCATCTTGTTTTCATTGTGTGACAGAGCGAGGCGTGGTGTCGTTTGTTTAGTTTTTTTTTTTGTTTCAGGTTTTTTTTTTTGGTTAAGTGGCCATTCATGCCAATTGTGTGTGTGTGTGTGTGTGTATGTGCATGTGCCGTTACGTATGTGTGGATATCGTGGTGTGTGTGCTGGTGGGGGTGGATGTCAGCCTGTGTGTGTGTGTGTGTGTGTGTGTGTGTGTGTGTGTGTGTGTGTGTGTGTGTGTGTGTGTGTGTGTGTGTGTGTGTGTGTGTGTGTGTGTGTGTGTGTGTGTGTGTGTGTTAGCATGTCTGTGTGTGCACACCGTGTATGGGACCAGACGGGTCCCATACACGGTGACACCCCACTGTGTTTACACTGGGGCCAGGGGTTTGTGTTTGCTCGTTAGCCTGCCCGTGTGTGTGTGTGTGTGTGCACGGCTACACAGTCCTTGTTGTGTATTTAGGTGAATTTGATTAAGTGTAAACACGACATCTCGCAGATGGGCTAGGGTTCCCCGATCCCATTTCTACAGCTCTAATGGTGTGTGTGTCTGTGTGTCTGTGTGTGTGTGTCTGTGTGTGTGTGTGTGTGTGTGTTCCCCAGCCTATTCCTTATCTATGAGTCATATAAGCAAGTCTTGTTCCCACCCACTCTACACCAGTGGAGACATGTGGTGGGAAGCTGACGTTTTTCCGGGATTTTCCCTTATTTTACCCTTCTCTCCCGCTGTCCTCCCCATTAAATATTTTCCCGTAAATTCCCCGTATTTTTGCCCTTTTGTGCTTTCATGTATGTAATGCAGGGATGTTCACAGCATTTCACTTTTATCTGATTCTGACCACCTAATTGTAGTAACTTACTTAATGTAGGAACTAGTTAACCCAATCCTTGTTGCACTGATATTTTAAAACAAGTGGTGATTTTAGGATTCACTGTGTGGACAGTGGTAGGGGTGGTGGGAAAATTGTTTTCAAATCCCAATGCAGTAAACAGTAAACTAGCCATGTAGACAAACAGGGTTGGGTTTGGAGAAATGCACATCCCACTAGGATGTTGATGCTTCATTGTTATATTCAATTTCAGATTTCAGATTCAACTTTAATATGCTATATATATATATATATATATATATATATATATATATATATATATATGTTTTTTGTATTTTTTTCTCTCTTATGTTCATTCCTGACCATATTTTGGTATTAATATTTGTAATATTGTATTATTTTTCTTAAGCAGGTAAATTAATATAAATGTATATTAATCCATCAGGACTAATAAAGGACTCTGAGTCTCAATTATCCTACTAAAATAGACTAATATAAAGAAGACAAAGGCATTCATGATGGGCTTTTAAGTCAAAACATCCTTCAGCCCTAACTTGGTAATGTGATTCCTTGTTTCTCCAGAAGGCGGAGCCGTAGAGACGAGCCACATGGAGGCAGCGACCCAGCAGACCCTGCACTACGCCCTGGCCAATCAGCAAGTTCAGATCCACCGCATCGGGGAAGACGGACAGATGCAGGTGGTGAGTGGAGTCTCCTCCTGAGTTTCTCTGAATCAGAATCACAGAGACATTCATTGCCAATGTCATTTTGCACCTGCAAGGACTTTTCTTTTCTGGAATGTCGGCGGAAAAAACTACAAAATACCCCAAATAAATAACACAACTCTAAGTGGATATGAAATAAAGAAATGCAAGAATAAATACACAAAATACCACAATATAACAATCTTAAGATCTAGTGAAAGTGCGTGTGTGCAAAAGGTTAGGTGTTGCAGCTGGCCAGGGCCGGACCATTATGCTGTGTTGTCCCTTATTGTTTTTTCTGGCATGGTGAAACAATACGCCGGCCAGAAGGGATAAGATTAGAACATATTCGAGGTGTAGACATGGATGTATTTACGCAACAAGTGGAAGCAGATCTTGGACTGTGCTTTTTAAGCCTTCATAAGGACATGAAAGTAGCGCACAGTCTGCACAGTCCCCAGGCGATCTCAAGAGTGCCTGAGAAGACAGAGGTCCTCCATGGACACCTCTGCTTCTGAGACTGCCGTCCCCGGTTGTTTCCTCTGTATGCTGTTGAAGCTGAACCACTGTTTCTCTTGGCGGGCGTTCAGAAGTACTTGACTGTGGAGTTGCGGCTTTCATGCTTCTATGCTTTTAAATATGAATACACACAGTCGCATTGCGTGAGACGGATTAGAGATAGACGACATCCGGCGCTCCGCCAAATACAATGTGCAGTCTGAGTGGTGTTGGCAGAGTGGCTAGCCTGTTTGGGAAGTCAGTGACCTTGTGCAGCTGTAGGGGTCAGAGGTCAAAACCCATCACAACACCACAGGGGGGCCGGCACATGTGTGACTGGGCCCATGTGTGACTGGGCCCATGTTGGCTCTTCTCTTATCTGCACCCTCAATTCACAAAATAGATGGCCAGGTCCTTCTGGGAGGAACTGACCTCTGCAGCGTTGTCTCGTGTTCAGTTTGTATGTTTCATAGTTTTAAAAATAAAATGTAATTATTTGGATTTATTTATTTTTTTTAAATATAATGAAAGCGTTGACAAGGACCACACACACATGGGAACGTTTAAATGAACGGTATATTCCAGTCGGTATTGGTAATCCGCATAACGAGAAGTGTTCAACAGCCTTAAAGACACTGTGCTCACATTGGATACGCACACAACCGGTCCACAAGGAACTCATTAACATTAACGATGATACTCAGAGGCCCGGGTCAACCTGCTGCTTCACACATACGTCAGATAGACCGGTCGTCTTGCCTGGGAAAGGGAGAAGGAGGGCAACCCTAGCAATATGAGCATACGTGAGCAGTAAAGACCTGATTAGTGTCTCGGTAATGACCCCAAAAAGCTGTGAGTGCTACCAATACAGGAAAGGAAATGAGCCACACACACGTACACACGTACACACGCACACAGTCTGGCAGTGCACCACATTCAATGCCAGATTGCTTGAGTGCAGTGGTTCCCAACCCCCCTGTATTAATGAGTCATTAACCGAAGCCTTGTGCTCGTCGTGCTGATCACATACTTGGCAATCAGAACAAGTCATTAATCACATGTTGGAGTTGTAATTATCCGCCGGCGACGTGTCGTGGCGTGACCTTGTAATCATTTTTGATTTTTAAATTCTACAATATCTAGCTCTGTTGTTGGTCATCGAGACAGTGTTATGCAATAAATCCCAAAGGTTTTTCTTAAGTGCAAATTGAGATGAATATCCGACCACAATGCATCGTGAATGTCTAGCAATAATTGGTTTTGAAAAGCACAGACAACCACTTAAACATTGTACTGGTACTGCACCTCTGTGAGGACAAAAGTGTATTTTAATATTTTCCACTCTTTCACCGTTTCTCCCTCAGATTCCTCAAAGTCAACTACACATCGCCCAGGTGCCTCAGGGAGAGGAAGTGCAGATCACACAAGACAGCGAGGTGTGTGTCAGTGTGTGTCAGTTTTAGTGTTGAGTATGTGTTAACCATAAGTTTGAAAAAGCGCATAAAGAAACAAATGGGTCTGGTTTAACACGTCGTTCTGTTCTAGACTTTGGGCAATGGTTATTTACTCGCAACTACAGGCAGACGATAATAGGATCAAATTGGGTGTTGGAGAACATTGCCCAATGCTAAGACACTCAAAAGCATATGTGGGGTATATAAAAGGTGATGGATTATGATGCTTTTACCCCGACAGACCTCAATATATAATGCGATAATTTGAAGTAAAAAGTAAGTAAGACAAAAGTTATTATTTTTTGTTTTAATAATTTGACTTCCTACCATTCACACCCCCACCAAGCTGGGATGGCAGGTGATCATTCTTCACCTTGTCAAGCTTCTGATTCTCCTTCAGCCCACGCCCTGTATGGGGTTATTTTTTTGCCCTACACACGTGATCGGTAATCGGCCGATCAACTTGAAATTTGCCGATTTGCAGGAGCCAATCACGGTCCGACTCTTCCCTATCTTACATAATATAGTAATATGTTTTATACAGGCCTGTGTTTTAAAGGAATTTGTGAAAAAAATGGCTAATTCTAGGCTATATTTGACTGTTAAAAAAAAACGAACAGTGATCAGTCTCGGCCTAAAAAAACCCGGTCGGTACATCCCTCACGGCAACATGTGTGCAACGTGGCAGTAATAAGCTCAAGTTGAACAGAATAAGGAAGAAACACAACGCCCAAGATAAATGCGCCTGTGTGACTGTAGCGGCTAAGCCAGGAACGAGGACCCGGGTTCGAGTCCCGAGGGGGAAGTTACACCAAGTACTGTGCCCACTGTGGTTACGTATGGATCAACGTTGATCAGTGATGATTTCACAATCGCCTTGATATGGGGTCAAGACAAGAGTGCGGTCTGAGTACACCGCAGTCCGGCAGGAAGAACGAGAGCCCAGCAGTTGACACCTTGTGTGTTTTCATCCTCTCATCGTTGGGACGCCGCGAGCGCTCGCTGAGAAGAGGAATCGTGCGACTAGGTCTGAGAGATGGACTGAAGTTGAAGACAGAAAAGCTCCCGAGCCTTTCCTGCTCTTTGTGGCCCGGGCCAGAACTCATTTTTTCTCCATTTTGCCCTATCCATGCTCTATGATATTGTTTGTTTTTTAGAGTTCAAAGCTTAGCAACAAAATCCCACGACTCCCAGCTGTCACTCAGCCTGCGTGTTTTGGTTAGGAACCGACTGCTCGCATCAAAAGACATTGGTTTCGGCGTGCTTGAGAAGGAAATGAGCTATTGGGGAGATTTTGCTGCTCCTTGCCCATATGGCAGTTTAAACAGTTTTTAAACGCCGCTCGACATTTACACGTAACACAATTAAGTTGAGGGGAAAGTTGAACTTAGTGGTCTCCAGTGGGCTTATCCCACACCCTCCCTCTGCTGTGATTGTGTGAGTGCCAGTGTGTGCACGGAGAGGAGCTACAGAGGGTGGTTGTCTGGCGGGTTTCAGGAGTGCAGACGGTGGTGTTGGCCGCTCAGGGGCTTAGCGCTGCTTTTTTGTCTTTGGTGGTCTACAAGATGTCGCCAGTAATGACCTAACTCTTGACTCGTGTCCAAGGACATTTCATGTATCCTCCAAACTTCAACAATGCCTTACCAAAAACACTTGCACATTGTGTGTGTATGTGTATGTGTGTGTATACATGTGTATGTGTGTGTGTGTACGTTTGTATGTGTGTGTGTTTGTGTGTGGATGCACCCGTGGGCTCCAGCTCGCAGTTCCTATCCAGCTGCTGCGCTCCCCAGAAAAGCTTTCTCCGAACACAAATCACCAGTCTGGATAATAAATCATGCACCAATGATGGCTAGATGGATAGATGGCTTTAGATATCCGCGTTGTTCAATTTAACTTCATACTTTTCAAGCGACAAGGCCAGTGTGAGTTATTGTTTTTCCTCTTGCGTCGATGCGGGGCCAAAAGCATCCATTTATTTCCCCCCTGCTTACAACGTGTGTCCGTCCAACAGAAGAGCAGATGAATGCCGTTGGTGCCGTAGACGTGCGTTGTTGTCCAAAAGCAAAGTAAAACAAGTCCCAGGGGCAGCCCTCATGTCTGCCGTATTTCTACATTCACGTAATTTGGGCAACAATGGGAGTTCACAGCACTAAAGGCAACATGCTGTACAGACATTATTTGTTTTTCATTATCGGGAATGGGAGAAAGGGAAACTACGGCCTTGTCCTTTCAGTCTCGTAGCGTGAGACGTGTGTAAAACAGAATTTAACAAGAAGGAAAACTCATGAGAGAGTTTCACAAGCGCATAAATCAGGAAAAGCATGATCAAAATAAGCACAGCTCAGATGATCACAATTTATATTTAAGAATGAACACTTTTGTGATGTACATGTTGAACAAAAATGTGTCTGTGTATACAGCGGTTGGTGTGGGAAAATATCACAAAAACACCTTGTGATATTTGATTTAAAATATATGTATGATTTAAGAGGCTTTTAAATCATTTCTAACTTGTCTCCTGTGTTTTTCTCTCTCAGGGAAACCTCCAGATCCACCAGGTTCATGTAGGCCAGGACGGACAGGTAAGAACTCAACTTTACTATTAAACCATCACCTAAGCAGAGTTTCCCCTCCATGCATCCAGCAGTGGCACCACTGCAAGCAGACATGCAAACATTTTTGTACTTTATTTTATCATTGGTGCCCTATTAGAGAAATACTGGAAAAATACTGACAGCAAAATGCTGTTCAGCTGTAGAAGAACAACACATGGTGATACTGTAGGTAGCATTAGCTCATAAATGGCTTTAGAGTCAATGTAGGAAGCATGACGAGAAAAAGTAACAACAAGTGACTTAATAATAGAAAGTACATATTTTATTGTGTAGAACAGAAGCAACAGTATTATGAAACCCAGACAATGGCTACAAATTATAGACTGAAAACTGTGTTTGCGTTTATTCCCCCAAAATGTGTCTCACACACGTAAGTGAGCGTGCATGCTATTTGTTATGTTGTTATGCCATTGTATGAGACCATTTCAGCTGGAATGCAACCTCACAGCCCTACTGGAAACACTGATCACACTTTAAACCCTCTCTCATGGCACCACACAGCACACCTCACGCACACCTCAGCACCGCTCCTGGAAAAAACATCTGTAGGGAAACACTGCTAAGGAATGGAGGTGATTAGAAAAAGCATCCTTTGCCTAGTTTTTACATGGATGTTGCCCAATTGTTGGATTTTGCCAGACTTTCTAGTGTCAATATTTTCCACCAGTAAAACATGTTGCACTCAAACATAATCAGCCAATCACCTTGAAACAATCATCGAGCCACTAACCATCCGATGGCTCTTAATATCAATAACTCCCAAACAGCCTGTTTAACTCCAGAAAAAAAATCGAAAAATTGAAGTGAAACGACCTTGCTCAATAACAACAATTGATGAATTGTGAATTTATTTTAATTCAAATTGGAGTCTAAAGTCTTATTCATAGGGTTCGGTGTACGTTGCACTTCCTCAATCTCTCTCCATCTTCTCCGTCTCCATTCTGCTACGACCCTTTTGGCTCCTTTGCCTGAGTTTGCTATTTTGGAGCGCAGTCTCTTCCTGTCTCTCTGTTCTCCCCTCTGGGAGTCTAGAGAGAGAGGGGAGGGGGGGGGGTGGGAGACGGACCCTGTTAAAGCAGCGTGAGTGTGTGTGACCAGTTTCAGTCCATATACAGGCTGCAGCAGACCGACACATTATTCAGTGTTCATGTCCTCATCGTGTTTGTCTAGAAGCGAGGCTTCGGCCCGAAAGTGCTCTTTCTCAGGCTCCCCTGGCAGGAGGGGACGCCGCCTGGGGTCCAGCCAGGGGCGCATTTTAAATAGGAGTGAGGACTCCTGCGCGCTCATCCATCAGGTGTGTCAGGTCAGCAGCCGTCTGCTCGCTGTTCTTAAAATAACATCTAAAAGAAGAGGGTGACGATGCTGCCGCCTGAGTCATCGTGGTTGCAACATCCCCTCGAGCCTTCACTCTGCTCCCTCCTAGCCCATTAAATTCAGTATTATTATTATTAATGCACTTTATTTAATTTCTTTGTTTAATTTGTATTTATATCTTTTAATATAGGTGTAATAATTCTCGTGTTTTAACACGCAATTCATTCAACGGGAGCTCTCAATTGGATGTGAGTGAGTGCGTGAGTGTGTGTGTGTGACACACAGACAGAGTTGTTTTTTGTTGTTTATGTTTTACTGCCTTGGGCTGGATGTGCTTTCAATTGATTGTGAGTTAGTCACCACACAGACCCGCTCTTTTTTCTCTGTCTCCGTCTCTCTGTGTAACACACACTACACACATAAACTCACACGGGCGCATGTCCCCAAATGACCTCGCTTTCTAACATTGATGGCAGCGTTCCCGTCTGTCTCCTGTGTATCTTGGCACATCTTCTCACCAAATCCTGGTTTAGATTTTGCAGTGTTGCTTTAGGTATACCAGTTAAAAGTCCCAGAACCGAATACAATTTCACCGATTTGTGTTGATGCCTTGATTTGAGTGTGTTGATCGTTGATCGTTAAATGGCGGTAATTCTACCAAAGGTACTTCTAGCGAAGGGCAAATGCAGGCTGGCTTCACCACAGCCCTCTGTATGTGAAAACCTGCTCCTTCCAGATAAGACACCTTTTGCCCGTGGCTCCAGCCAGGAACTAAACTGCCAGATAAACATAAAAACATCAAGAGCCAAAAACCATTAAAAAAAACAAAACGTATTGAATGTTGTACTCCAGGTCATTTAGAGTTCAACGTCTGATATATATTCATACTGATATATATATTCATACTAATATCCATTCATACTGATATATATTCATACTGATATATATTCGTACTGATATATATTCGTACTGATATATATTCGTACTAATGTATTCATACTGATATATATTGATACTGATATATTTATACTGATATATTGATACTGATATGTATTTATACTGATATATATTCATATTGATATATATTCGTACTGATATGTATTCATACTGATATATATTCATACTGATATATATTCGTACTAATATGTATTCATACTGATGTATATTCATACTGATATATTTATACTGATATATATTGATACGGATATGTATTTATACTGATATATATTCATACTGATATATATTCGTACTAATATGTATTCATACTGATATACTGTATATTCATACTGATATATATTCGTACTAATATGTATTCATACTGATATATATATATATATATATTCATACTGATATATATTCGTACTAATATGTATTCATACTAATATATATATATATTCATACTGATATATATTCATACTGATATATTTATACTTGTATGTATTCATACTGATATGTATTCATACTGATATATTTATACTGATATGTATTTATACTGATATATATTCATAGTGATATCAGTGTTTCCTCTAGGATCGAGTTGCAGCAGTGGAGGTGGAGAGAGGTGTGGGAAAAACATTTCATTTCTGCTTGTAATTTTTTTTGTGCGCTCGCAAAGCACGCCCTGCCGGGAGGTTTCTGTGTGTCTGCCGGCACCAGAAGGGCTCCTGAGGCAGTACATTTGTGCACAGTAATGAGCAGAGGAAATAGGGATAGATTGAACATAAGAAATGTATAAACTTTAAAACAATTAGACATTATTATTTTTTATTAAACCAAAAGAATATTATATCAACGACCACCCATAACACAAATCACATAACACAAATACCACAACAGTCCAAAAGGTCTGTGCCTCCAACCCATGCATAGTAGTATTCAGCGCATTCATTTTTAAACCGGTGATGAGGCTGCTTGCATCCTGGCCGTGGATGTATCGAAAAAATAATGCATATCTCTCCAGCCAATCAGAATCGAGTATTCACCCGGGCTATGGTATAACAGCAAATATCAAATAGAAAACTAATGTCACCGCGGTCTCAGGCAAATGATAATCCCAAGTCCGTGATCAGCAACCACTTCATGGTTGACATCTAGCCGGTGCTTGTTATAATAGTTGTGCTGACATTATCAGGGAAGCGCAAAGTTTCTTGTTTATATGCTTTACTCACTCAAGTGTGTGAATTGGCCTGGATATGATAATATAACGTTAGTTTCTAAAGAGATAAGACAGAGCCCTCTCCTCCACATTTCAGTGGCGGTGCATATAGGGGATATATATTCATACTGATATATAGTCATACTGATATATATTCATACTGATAGGTATTTCCCTTGGTTGCCTCATTTGGCCTTTGCAAACAGTCCCCATGTCCTTGTGTAGTTGATGTCACCGGTTGATGTAATGTTTCAGGACAGTGAGCGGACTTGTAAGTGTAGCCTGGCCTATGCTATACATCACTCTCCCCCTCCTCCCCTCTCCCTGCGCTAAAGATAGACAGGAAGAGGCTTCCCTGAGCTCCTCTAACTTCCTCTGCCCTCCTCCGCTCACATCTGGCTCACCGGCCCCCCTGGTGGTGCAGGGGTGAGCACCAAGGGGTGTGTGTGTGTGTCCCAATGATGATGGAAGGCGGGGGGGAGAGAGAGAGAGAGAGAGAGAGAGAGAGAGAGAGAGAGAGAGAGACAGAGAGATAGACTATAAAAATGTTTTACTGCTCTCACTGTCTGCAGATCCTCTTATCTACAAACCTCTCCCTCTCAGCGGTGAGCCAACCCTGTACTGACACAGACCACATGGACACATGTAGGATAAAAGCACTGGCTGGGGAAGGAAGCGAAAGCAGACATAACCTGCTAACAGTATGTCCGCAAGACGTCCACACGTCTCGTCTCTCGCTTTTCGAGAGCTCAAACAAGGTGTCGTCAAACCAAACAATTTATCTTGTTAGAAGTACCCTTCCTCCATACTTCACATGTACAAAACACTAAGGAGCCTGCGACACATCGGTTTATATTGGTAGTGGTCTGGATAAAGTAACTGGTCACTATTGAGATGTAGACATAACTAAGAGTTAAGTTGTCTCTCCCTCTCTTGACGCCCATAAAGCTGTCCACCCACTAGGCGACTTTAAGTCGGGGGCCGACTTCGGCAGTCCACACTACAGGACTGGTCTTGACGATCAGTCTTGCCTTGTCTTATCCTGATTGTCCGCGCCTTCTCTGAAAACTCGCCAGATTTCGCAGGAACACGGTAACTCACGTAGACAGGAAAGGCGTTGGAGGTAGTTAACTCAGTTAACTCGCTCCCAGTTCAATCCTTGTCTTCCTCTTGACCTCACATACCATTGGCCGGTCTTGACCTCAAACCCCCATTGATCGTTCTTGATCTCAAATCTTATTGGCTGTTGCCAGCGTAATCGCAGTTCTCAGTCTCGTTGTTGCCCCCCCCCCCCCCCCCCCCCCCCCCCCCAACAGTACCAAATCCAAATAAGTGCGGAGGCCTATAAACATCCGGCCCAGGCTGGGGATGCTGAGCCCTGCTGTGAACCGGTGGCTAGAGGGTGAAGCTCTGGTTCAGCACCATGCTTTGAGGTAGTCCTCTCACCCTCAACATGCCGTCCCCATCAGCAGAGAGCAGGGTAGGACATTGCACTTATGTGAGTTGTTCTGGTTCTGTGTGGGAACTGGGTCAGTGCCGGACACGTCTGGCTCGACACCATGTGTATGCACGTGCGAACACTGCGGTGCCATTAAACATGAGCTGTCCAAGGGAAGGGTTGGAGAAACCAATGAATAAATAGACAAATGCAAAATAGGCCAAAATAGGCCACAAATCTGCGTTTATTAGCCTCATGTCTCTGCTCTCTGTGTCATAATCTTGGCCGTTGTCGTACCTGTTGTCAGCAGCTATTGTTTACTGACGGATGTCGGTACTGCTGAGGGCTTTGGTGACGTGACCTCTGAGATCTTGCACCTTGTGCTTATGGCACAGCGCATGATCCTGCGTCTTCGCACAAAGCATATTCCAGTTGCGCCGATAGCCAGATAACGAAATCAGGGTGGGGGATTTTTTCTTCAGGAGAAAAAGTTGCTGCGGCCAGCAAATAAATCTGATTTGTATTAGTCGCACACCCACACAACCACACCACCAACTTGTCCTCTCAGCAAAATCCACATTACGTGTACCCTTAGAGTAAACAGGGAAGATAAAAAAAACAAAGTAAATGAAAAAGTGTGGGATGAGTTTAGGGGGGGGGGGGGGGGGCATGTATTGTCTGGTGTAACCTATGCATCCCTCGAGGTGCGGACAAGGGGTCCTTCTGAGTCATTGGCGGCACACTTCAATACAGCCAGCTGTACTGAAGTTCGCCGTGACTCACCATCTCGCTCCCACCTCCCCCCAGGGTGCACACTCACCGCTGCCCGCCGTCACGCTCTCTCGTATCGCCACGGAAACACCGCCCGAGACACAACCGTCTGACAGACGCTTTGTGGGGATCCTCAGCGGGAATTCGCAGACCATGACGCCCGTGTCGGTGCCATGTTGCGTTCTCGTATGGATCCAGCCGTGTCTTCACCTCGCTTTACAGGACACATGGCCACGTTGAAACAATCGAGCTTTGACGACTTGTGTTCCTCGTCTAAATGATATCTTCCTCGTTTCTTCTTTTTATAGTGTCTGGCAGTTACGTAAAGCGCTGATCGAAGCTGACAGATGTACCGTCTTAATGACGAAGAAGAAAGGTTGTTGTGGTGATGTCCCATGGCAGCTGTGAGAATAATGGTGAAATTAGCATCATTGGGCATATTACGTCAGCTGGGTCGGGTGATGGATTCATTGGTATCAACAGACTTTTTCGCCTCTCTGGCAAGATAAAATTCTTCTCCATCCTCTTGAAAAAATAATATTCAATACTTGAGGTTGCAGGTGACATCAAGTGCAATATATATGCATTGGCTGCTCGAATTTAACAAGATGGTTAGGATCGCGATGAAGCGGTCACATGAAATATAACATTTACTAACGTTGTAAAAACACAGTTGTGTTCTGATGCGTGTTACAGATCTCTGAAATGTCCCTGAAAATCGCTCTGCTTACCAGAGCTTGACTCTTAATTACAGCGTTAAGTCTTTATTAGTGTTATTCTTGTGAAAAAGCGCTGATTTTCTTTTATTTTCTTCTGGTTCTGGATCAGAATTCGAGCCACGTTGAGTTTTGTGATAAAACCTCTACCCCTACAAATCTTTGAAGCGGACTTCAAGTGTGCTGCCTGGTGGATGTGGTGTCGTGGGGGGGGGGGGGGGGGGTTGGGGGGGGGGGGGGGGTGCAAGTTGATTGGAGCCAGGTTTTGAGTTCTGCTGTGTGAACAACAGGGTGCTGTGGAGGTGGGGCTTGGAAGCGACGGGTGGTCCGGGAAACGGGAATTATTTTGCAACTTCAACCGTTAAATGGGAAATCTGGAAATGAGGCTGCATAATCATCTTTATCACACGTATCGTCGACTTGGCTTCGAACCTCTCGTTCCAAGTTGGAACGGCAGTTGGAGCGACCCCAACGGGACGTGGATACCGGGCCATTGCGATGCTTCTGCCCACTCTCGCTGACTGTTTCTATAAGCAGGTTTCTCTCTCGCTCGCTCTCTCCCCCTCCTCTCTTTTCTCCCCCTCCCCCCCTCCTTCCCTCCCCTAGTTGGTTCAGGCTGGACATCTGTCCACAGCCAAACAGGACTGGAGACCCAGATGTTGTTGACGGATGAGGAGCACAGAGGAAGTTCCAGCCACTCTGGACTCCAAATGTTTCCTTTCTCATTTCCCCAACTTTTGTTCTCCTGCGTTTGTTTTGGTGTTTTTTTTTCTCCCCCTTTTTTCTTTGGAGAGATCTGAAAGAGGCAGAGGTATTCAATTGGGAATAATGGAAACCAGATTGGTTGAGGTCTCTTTTTATTAGAAGATGGGGAAAAAAAGGGAAGGATTGTTGTTTTGTGTTAAAATAAAGGGTGTGCAGGTCAGGGGTTTCTGTTGTGATGGTCATTAACACTAAGCTAACACGGCAGTTGATGCACAACATAGTTAATGTAATAACATTTGGGAAATAATGCAGTGCTATTCCAAATGAATTAGAAGTTGATTGATAGTGAATAAGGATTTTTTTATTGCTGATCCCATCCTATCAATATTTCGATTGAACTAGTCGCATGAAACTAGACATGAAGTGAAAACAGCTCTCTCTTGGCTGATGATGATGATAATGATGATGATGATAATAATGATGATGATGTTGGTTATTGGTAACCTGCATGTTTTCTGCATTAGTGTTGCTGTGGTTGTTCGGTCTCTTTCTTTCTCTTCTTCCCCTCTCTTTCCGTCTCGTTTTCTCTCTGGTTGCTCGACTTTGCTTCAGTATCTTTGTTTTTCGTCGTTGCTGAAAGCATGACAGCATTCGAAAGAGATGTATTTATTTCGAATTAACTGGCAAACTCTGCAGATAATTTAAGATGCTCATGATTGTTCAACATGTCCCTCTGTAGCTCTATCTGTCAGGGTCCGAGAGGGCTGTTTTCGAACACAACTTTTTGTAATGCACCTTGTCTCCTTTGCACAATGACATGGATGGGTGACCAGCCAGCCAGCTAGCCAGCAGCCAACAGTGGATTACCGAATTCCCAATTGGTAAAACACTGGAGTGTAACCATAACTAATGTGCTTAAGATCTAACTGGGCTTTTTCAGACTCACTGAGCACACAGTTTGTCACGTATACTAGGCGCGGCTGGGTTTTATGGAGCTGTCCCAGGTGTTTTTGGTTCATATGCATTCGTAAGACACAACATGTCTCCGGTTTCCAGTTAACCTCATTTGAACTGATGTGTTGTTGACTGCAAAAACCTGGGTTTGATGATTCCTGTGTGTGTCTTCGCTGCTTACACTCACAGTCAACTTGGAACGGCTGCTCCATTCTCATAGTCAACCGGGATTAGCTCCTCTGTCCTCATAGTCAACTGGGATTAGCTCCTCTGTCCTCATAGTCAACTGGCAATCGCCTCTTGCCCTGAGTGACACTGACCATTAGTAAACGGGTAATTAACAGAGTCAAACAAAACGAACTGCTCCCACCAGCTGGTCGTTGGCCTGCATGGATGACTCCATCATCTGTATATTAATTTGCGTGTGAACGGGTGAATGGAGGGGCCACAGTGGCCAGAGAAGTTTTATGTAAACGGAGCTCCGACCATTGAGGTCAGTGCCAAGCCATGTGTTTCTCCATCACTTGGATGACCTTCCACCGGACGGTTCATGCGTGCGATATGGAGATTCAGATTAGCTGGACGGGGTCCCGAAGCTCTTCGACGACCTGTCAAGTTTCCTGTGTGATCCAGCACACTGTTCCCAGTAGGGTCGCAATGATAGGTCGATTGACAGATCTAATCAAATCCAATTTTGATAATCGGCCTTGCTTGGGTCTTTCTTCAAGTACAAATGCCAAACATTTGCTGCTAAATGCATCAGAAATTAAACGGTTTGGTTCTTTGATTATTATGAATACATACTTTATTTTTTCTTGGCTGCTTGTCAGACAACTCGAGCACATTTAAGACATCACATTTGGACTCTGGTAGCGTGACCTACTATTGATCTCATTTTCTAGACCGAATGGTCCATCGGCCCAAATCGAAAACATGATTGTTAGTGGCACCCCTGGTTCCCAGCGTGTAAAGCCCCTGTGGGCGCCTCAACACACACACAGCTGGGAATGTGGAGGACGAAGATGATGAAGAAGGTTGGAGACGAGTGCTGACTTTCTCCACTGTGGGAGCGTTCACCTCATCATGCATTCAGACACCGCACCATTTGGATCAGTAAAACCCATCCACTGAGTATGTTAACTCACTCACTCACACACGCACAAACACACACACACTTTGTCTCTCTCATGCACACACACACACACACACCTGCGCGCGCACACACACACACACACACACACACACACACACTGTCTCTCGTACACACATGCATGCACAAACACACACACACACTGTCTCTCGTACACACATGCATGCACAAACACACACACACACACACACACACTGTCTCTCGTACACACATGCACGCACAAACACACACACACACGGTCTCTCGTGCACACATGCACGTACAAACACACACACACACACACACTGTCTCTCGTACACACATGCACGCACAAACACACACACACACACACACACACACACACACTGTCTCTCGTACACACATGCACGCACAAACACACACACACACACACACTCTGTCTCTCGTACACACATGCACAAACACACACACACACACACACTGTCTCTCGTACACACATGCACGCACAAACACACACACACACACTGTCTCTCGTACACACATGCACGCACAAACACACACACACACTGTCTCTCGTACACACATGCACGCACAAACACACACACACACTCTGTCTCTCGTACACGTGCACACGTGCACACATGCACGCACAAACACACACACACACACACTCTGTCTCTCGTACACACATGCACGCACAAACACACGCACACACACTGTCTCTCGTACACACATGCACGCACAAACACACACACACACACACACACACTCTGTCTCTCGTACACACATGCACACATGCACGCACAAACACACACACACTGTCTCTCGTACACACATGCACACGTGCACGCACAAACACACACACACTGTCTCTCGTACACACATGCACGCAGGCGTGCGTGCACACACACACACACACACACACACACACACACACACACAGCAAAACGCTACACACACAGATGTATTTGCAGAGCTTGGAGAAAAGAGCGGTGGAGAGAGTGATGCATATTGACGCGTTCACTCTTGGCCCCCCCGCCCCTGTGAGATGTAATGAGAGCACAGTGACTTACAGCAAAGCAGAGGATGTATCGGTTGATTTGAAACCCCCCCCCCCCCGCCCCCGCCGCCCCCCCGGCCCCCCCGCCCCATTAACCAGCTGTCTGTGCCTCTTCCCTGCTCTCCTAGTCGGCCAACGTCCGCTCTGCATTACCCAGCGCATGCGATGGCGTACACACTGCTATCCCGTAACACGTTCACACATCATTTCTAGGGATGGGGGGGAGGAAATCGAGTTCATGTGAGAATCGGGATTCATTGCTTCTGCAATTCTTGTACCGTCAAGTTGACTAAAAGATAAGGTTTCTTTTGTAAACAAGACTAGGTCAAAACCTAGCATGTGGCTGGACCGTGGATCCGTCCTTAGTGTCAGAATGAGCAGCAGGTAATAAACGGAGCGCTTGTAAACGCCTCCCATTCATTGTGTATGTGAGCAGCCCTGCAATGCATTCTGGGAGCGTGGGGTTGAGTTTCGCAAGAGTCGGCGCTTACGTTGAGTTCTCGTCTACTTTATGCAAATCCGGGGCGTCCGCCGATACTCGCCGCCTCTGGAAACTCCTGAAAAAAGTTTAAACCAAACGATTCAGCATGGCTTATTTCTCGCCTGAAATGTTTTCAATAACACATTTTAGTGTACTATTTAGCAGTTAAATGAGTGGTTTGTGAGGCGGCCGCCATGTTGGCGCGGTTTGAAATCCCAAAGGAGACAGCCCACATCTGAAAGCGTTCGGCAAATCAGGTGCAGCCAGGAAGTGTTTGCGCCCATTACCCCGATGGGTAAACAACGCCACGGCATCGCTCACTCTGACCAGTGGTGCAACTCAGTCAGTCAGTCACTCAGTCATTCAGTGACAGTTGCGGATATAGGGCCAGCCAAAAAAAACAAAACCAAATGTCAATGTTATCTTAGCAGAAGCTAAATAATGGTACCGTCCTACAGAGGGCGCTGTAGTGTATTCGACAGTCAATTTGCATCAACAATGTTCTGTTCTGTTTAGCATTAACATTAATAAAAACAATATTGCAATATTTACAGAATTGCAATACATATAGTATCGACACTCAGAAATCGTTTGGTAAATATCGTAGTTATTTCGTGACAAGGTCACGGCCGGTCCACCCCGCCCCCAGGTCTCCATTCATCATGTTAACAAGTCACGTACACCGGCGGCCCGACATGCTTAGCCAACTTTAAATAATAAGTGAATGACTTAACCGTTATTTAAACCAGGTGAGTCTCCACGTCGTAATGGCTTCCATGCGAGGGGCGATGGTGAATCATCAGGATTGGTGAAGGGAGGGGCGGTGGGGGGGGGGGGGTGAGAGGGGGTGGTCATCACTTTGACTCATCGCTTCAAAAGCTAGCGTGTGGTTCAGGTTTGTGTGGTGTGGCGGTTGTTTTTCTGCAGACTCCGCATTATTTTTGTTGAAGTCGGGGCGTGTCTGCAGAGCCGGTCCCCAGCAGGGCTGTCCCACGGCTGCTGCATGCAGACAGAGACGCAGGCGTGCGACAAGATGGAGAACACATACGGCACAACGAGTAATTAACTTGTTCACATACAGCACAATGAGTAATTAACTTGTTCACATACAGCACAATGAGTAATTAACTTGTTTGATAGTGTGGTGGAAGTTTGACATGCGATAAAACAAAAGATTTAAGTGTGCCTTTTTTTCAATGTGTCTTATTGCATGTGCTGCAACCTAAGTTATAACTTGTATAACTATAACTTGCTATATATATATATATATATATATATATATATATATTTACACATGAGAAGGGTCTAATAAAAGGCAGCCAGCGACTGTAACAAAACTACAAAGAGCAATTAATGTGTAATTGAGTAGAACATGAACTTTGGCTATTTCAATCCTCAAGGAGAAGCAGACTTGTGATTGACCTGATGTGCATGTGGAGGAACTTTCGCTGAAAGTCGTGACCTCCAGCCAAGTCTGCGTGCGTTAGCGTGTGTGCATGTCGAAGGGGGTGTGGTCATATCCTTGTGCACACATGTAATAATGCCCTCTGTGTGGTCTTGGCTATCAGTGGGAAGGTCCTCGCCAGGCTATAGGAATAGCAGACAGTAACAGTGAAGCTGGGCCACATTACTCTGTGGTTATCGCCTGGAAGCCACATTGTATGGTTTATGTTCCCCATCGTTCAGGATGAGGATCCCACACATAATCTCTCTCTTAATCGACTTTCCCTTTTTCTCTTCTTCTCCTCTACGTTTCTTTAGCCATTTCTGTTTATTTTGTTGGGATGATTCCAAATGATTCCAATTTTAGCAAGCATATAATTCAATAAAGTGCGGTGAACAAAGCTCATAAAGATATAATTTAATTGAATAGCCCATAGCGTTGCTGTTCTACTTGATGTACAAACATAGTCTGCCAGAGGGGAAGTGGGAAGATGTTTATATGTTACCAAGATGCAACTGTGGGAATCCTGATGCAAACACGTGTGTGTGTGTGTCTGTGTGTGTGTGTGTGTGTGTGTGTGTGTGTGTGAAGTAGTACGCTTCTCATGGCTATAAATGAGGTTTGGTTTGCTCTGGTTTTAATTGGGAACTATTTCCAGCCAGCGGAGGTCTTTACAGGCCGACTCGGGATCGTTTCGGCTCCTTCACATTCTGCTCTGAGAATAGCCGAGGCGATGCGTAAGTTTTGTCGTCACTTTTTCGTCGCTTTTGGACGTTCACATACTGTACATCGTATAATGAAGCTCACCGGTTCCCACGGCTGCAAGTTTTGGCTGCAAGTGTGACAACTTGCGATACGGTTTTGTCTCGTTAAAGAGCCTTTAAACGGGAGTGTATAGGTTTGCAGGAGATTGGATATTGAATATACTGTAATCGATTAAAAATGGTGTCATCTTTCTCTCCCCCCTCTCTCTCTCTCTCTCTCTCTCTCTGTGCAGGTGTTGCGAGGGGCTCAGCTCATAGCGGTAGCCTCGGCTGACGGCGGGGCCACGGCCGTCGAAGGGACAACCCTCCCACCGGACATCCAAGTGCAGTACGTCCAACTGGCCCCTGTAGCCGACCACAGCGCTACTGTACAGGTAAGGGCGTTCATGCACACACACACACACACACACACACACACACACACACACACACACACACACACACACACACACACACACACACACACACACACACACACACACACATACATACTGTATGCACACATGCAAACGCGCACACGCATGCATGCAGACACACATGCTCATGCGCAGATGCACACATTATTCAGACACACTCTCGCACGCACACACACACACTCGCACGCACACACACACACACACACACACACACACACAGACGCACACATTTTTCCTGATGTTTTCCAGAAGGTGTGCAAACACACACACACACATGTAAATAGTTTGTATTCGGCAAACGTTTCAAGAGCGGAGATTAACGTAACAAAGCATTTTGAAGTGAAGCAGATCCTTATTATAATGAAAACCAATCACACTTGACATGCGTTAGTTGTTGAGACTGTAATAAATAGCTGAACTCAGAGGAGCAGCTGATCAACTTCCTGCAGATCTGTTAGTAGTTCCCCTGTTCACTTTAATAACACCCCCGATGGCCAAGTGGGCTTAATAAGGATCCTGTCTGTGGTTGAAAGAGCCATCTGCATTGTATGGGATGAGAAAGAGCAGAAAGTGCAAAAGTTGTTCTAGATTACCAAACTGTCGGTGGGAAGTCTGGAGCGAACACTAGACTATCACTAGAATAGTTTGGATTACACACTTGATCCAAATCTGATCCTCACTCCAACGCCGGGGCCAAGGACATATGCACTTTGCGATGAGTCATGCGTGACTCATCTGATCAAAAAGACAAAAGAAAGGACACTGCACTTGCTTAATATGCACTTGTGCGCCGCCACACGCTAATTTACAGCTCCTGTCAGAATCGAACCCAAAGCGTATATTATGAATATACACTGTATGCGTTCCAATGCGTCCTGCCAGCTGGCGGGATGCGACTGCTCCAAAGTCACCGAACAGATCTCCCCACTCCAGGTGTCCGGCTCACTGTTTAACAACATGGACACGGGCCAGTCAAGGAGGCCAAGCGGTGTGACGAGACTGCATGGCGTTCTTCATAATGAGGAAGCTCGCCGTGGTCACCGTCACACGGTGACTCAGACTCAGGGCGTTAAGCAACAAGTCATTTCTCTCCAATCAACCGTATGGCAGATGTTTTTCGCGCAAAATAATGGAGTAACGGACCCCGTGTGTGTAAAATGCACAGGGAGATGCGTCATCGCAACTCTCCGCGGGAGCGGCTCGCTAACCGCGGAGATGACGCGGTACACTGGGAGTGTAGAGCAGCACTTATCTAATTGTGCCCCGCGTTTTTTCCTAAGAAACAATGAATAGACAAAAATACTGTAATGCCTCTCAATCATCACTAATGGGTTAGAAGTGTGTGGCAGTGTCTTCGCAGACCCGGCCCTCTGGCTGGATTGTCGTATTTTGCTTTGTTCGGGACATTTCTGGGTGTCGACCATTTTCGGCGGGCGGTGTGTAGCCCCCCCCGGCGACCGGGTCCGACATCGCAAGCACGCATCCAAAAGAGAAAACTAGGACAATGGCGGACATGGCGCCGAAAAAAAACGAAAAAACAAAGCGAGGCGAAACACCAAGTGGACAAAGCTCGCTCCAAAACGAGAGTCAATCTGGGGTTGGCTTTCCTCCGCTGGCGAGCGCCTCTTGTGTCGCCCACGCTCCCAGATCCCGCCACGAAAGCGATGAGGAAGAGGATGGACGCCGGGCGCCGCCAGAGCAATTTGTAGATGTTTAGAGCAGAGCATCAGGAGGGGTTGGGGTTCGCCTGCCGCGCTTGATCCCAAAGTGCGTAAAAGACGCAGAATTCCCAAACCGGCTCTCCTTCAGCGCCTCTCGAAAGCGGCTCTCGAAAGACCGCGCCCCATCCTCGCGGTAGGCCCCTTGTTGTCCCGGCGTGTTGTGTTCGGTTGCCTAGGTGACTCGGCGCTATACCCCCGGGAACGTCGACAGAGCGGAGACTTCCTATATTGATTAAATTGTTTGGCGGGGCCCAGGCCAGCCCGCACGGGTGATGGAAAAGCTGTTTATTTGGGCTTTTATGAGTTTACATGATTGCTGCTTTCATTGTATTGTAATCCAAGGCCTGCACTCCAGTCCAGAGCACAGAGAAATCAAATATTGTTTGTTTTCCCCCGACTGATTCCTTCCAGGACTTCTAAAACTACAAAGAGACCACCCCTCCTCCCCCTCATCCATCCCTCCCTCCCTCCCTCCATCCCCCTCCCCCTCATCCTCCCTCCCTCCTTCCACCCCACCCCACACACACACATTATACGCCGTGTGAACGAGCATATTTGAAAGATCGCCACTCTCATCCGATCAATCAGACAACGATCGGCACTAAATGGAAGCACCTCGAAAAGGCGGGTGAGATGATCTGCTGTGTAGAGCTCAACAACTTCTGATGATAAACGGCTGAACTAAATCTCGTAACGGTGGGTCGTCCAAAGGTTCTGGTCCAGATGCCCCCACGCGTTTAAAAATGCATGGTCCGGGGTGGGGGAAAAAAAACGAAGCAGGCATGTTTTTAGACGAGGCATGTGTTGAAGACGGGGGCATGTGTTGAAGACGGGGGCATGTGTTGAAGACGGGGGCATGTGTTGAAGACGGGGGCATCTGTTATCATCGATACAGCGCCGGGTTTTTAGTCCCAGGGTCAGAAGAAGGTTATGGCTTACGCTGTCCCTCTTTTTGAAGTGCTGAAAAACGCATCCCTCTCATCTACGTCCAAACATGTGGCAGCGGTTATACAAACCCTTGGAAAAACGACACCGCCATTTGTTCTTATTTATCGCACCATATTTTGTGTTGTGTTTACTCAATGTATTTATATATTTATCTCTAATGCTAAACTTGAGGAATGGTTTTGGTTTTTTAGTACAGGAAGCGCGGGAGATACTTCAGGTAGGGTTGTTTAGACATGCGATGGCCGAGGTCCCAGGTCCGGACCCGCCAGCTCCGTCCGCGCACATTCACATTCCCATTCCCATTCCCCCCAAGCAGCCAGAGGAAGATGGCTGCCAATTTCGCTGTGGTACGGCGAAAGATAAATAAGCCATTATCCCACAGCAGAATGGGCTGATGGAGGAAGCGCGCGAGGGCCCGCGGCGGTAGTACTACGTCTAGCAGGGCTTGGCGTGCGCGGAGCTGCATGTAAGCTGCACTTGGCCCCGCGCAGCGCTAATGGCTGCGTAGCCCGCGCCAAGGCCTCGCGATTCCTACAAGGGTGTGTGCTGCCGAGGCCACAGCTGCGCGCTCGTCTGAGAGCCGCTGGTCGTCTGACAGGAGCGCCGCCCAGGACAGGAGAAAAAAAAAAAAAAATACTGCAGGTGTGTTTTGAGGGAAGCTTTGGCATGCGGACGCAGGAAGGAGTGAGTCAGGAGTGAGTCATCCCGCACGAACCCCCCTCATCATCTTCCTCGAAGCGCCGCATTGTGCTCTCTAACGAGTGGAGTGAAATGTGAACAGCAACACTCGTATCTGGCGGTTCTTGGACGGCGGTTTGTGCAAACGCTGGACTTTTGTAGTCGCGCCAATAGTGATTGTACTCTTTGATTGTTGTCAGACTACCTGGAAGCTGCTTTAGATAAAAGCATCTGCAGTCTTTTTTTTGTCTTTGTCTGTCTTTCTTTCTTCCTACCCTCCTTCCCTCCCCACCTAACTGCCTCACGAGTCTCCCCTTCCCTGGTGCTTCTTCTCACCCGCTCCTCTCCCTTGTCCTGTGTCCTCTAGGCAGCAGCACTGGCGCCGGGTCTGCAGGAGGACTTGGAGGTCAAGGAGGCCCTCCAGGGGGCCATACAGGCGGAGAACGGCGAGGTGGTGCAGATCGTCAGCTCCGTTGTTTCCTGAAGAGAGGGGGAGACTTGACACCCTTTAAGCCCCGCCCCCGGCCCCGCCACCCCCCCGCCCCTGCCCCCCTTCCCCCCAGAAACATGCTTGGTACCAGGGGTACCCCCCCACTGGAGACCGCCCGCCAAAAACCCCAGAGACATGCTTGGTACCGCCTGCCACTGCCCCCCCCCCCCCCCCCCCAGAGACATGCTTGGTACCAGGGGTTACCCCCCACCGGAGACCGCCCGCCGCCACCCCCCCCCCCCCCCAGAGACATGCTTGGTACCAGGGGTTACCCCCCACCGGAGACCGCCCGCCGCCACCCTCAGAGACATGCTTGGTACCCGCCTGCCCCCCCCGCCCCCCAGAGACATGCTTGGTACCAGGGGTACCCCCCCACCGGAGACCGCCCACCGCCACCCTCAGAGACATGCTTGGTACCAGGGGTACCCCCCCCCATCGGAGACCGCCCACCGCCACCCCCAGAGACATGCTTGGTACCAGGGGTACCCCCCCCACCGGAGACCGCCCGCCGCCGCCAGTGGTCACCAGGGGGCAGACGCTTACGACAGACGCTTTTCTTGTGCAGGTTTTGTATTATCAAACAACAACGGTGGCGACGATGAAATGCGTGAAGACCCGAATCCGTTGTTGAGGTTTTTTGGGACACTTGAACAACTCCACGCAATTGAAGTTTTGGTGGGGAAGAAAGGGGCGAGGGTGAACCGGGTCAGAGGGACCCTGGCACCACCACCACCACCACCACCACAGCAGCAGCAGCATACCCAATGGCCTCGAAGAGTCCCGCCCCACGAAGAGCGCTATGCAGAACCACTCCCCCCCCCCACCAGTACCAAACCGTCAGCACATGCCTTGTTTACGTCAAAATTTTAAGTCTCAAGTTAAAGTGGATCCTCCACTATGAATTCAGTTTAAATCCTGGACTCCACCTGGTAACCTAGCAGCGCCGGCCCGTGTTTCAGGCTGCTGTTTCAGGCTGTTTCAGGCTGTTTCAGGCTGTTTCACGTTGCTGAGGGCGGTCCCTTGTGATCAGCGAGAGTCTGCTTCTCTTCGGGTTGTAACCCCCGACTTCCCGGAGACTGTGTCTGTTGCTGCTGCCTGTTTCCATATTGCCGCCGCTGCCACGTTGCATTGTCTCTTCGGTTTGATTTATGTAATTGTAACATGCCGACTTATTTTGTTCTGGTTTTGTTTTGTTTTTTTCCTCCCAAGGTAGAATACCACATAATAGACGAGGGGCTGCGATTGGGCAGACTTTTCAACCAATAGCGCGGTTTGTCTCTGTGAAAGATGCATTCTTGTGAATAAAATATTTTGTGGTTCCCTGTAATGTGTTTTTAATTTGTCTGGTTGGCGAAGAAAACGGCTTCAGTTAAAAACAACTGCTTGCAACCGTCAGATGGGGGGGGGGATCATATCTGAGACGGCGGGAAAAAAATCGCCTTGTTTACTCGACGGTTTTGCCGTTTGACGTTAAACGTAAATGAATAGCGTGATCTCCGCGCAGCAGCAGCAGCGGTCCACCGCTCCGCCGCGGACTTGGACAGATGCGAATGTCATAATGATGTCATGATCGAAAATGAACACGATTTGATGTGTGTGTGTGCACATGTAGCTCATTAAAACCCATTAATCCGTTGCGCTTTATCAGCTAAAAACAACCGTCTGTATCTGTAGGATGTTTGTTTTTCCAAGTGGCCTGATAGATTTTAAGGGATGAATAAGCCAAAGCTGCTGCGCCGCGATGATGACGGACAATTCTCAAAGGCAGCGAGTAACTGATAAGTTCGACGGCTGTGCGTGTTTACGGAGGGCATCCCACGCCGTGAAGTCATCGTATTCTTTGGATCGGTGGCAAAGACCTATCAGCTAATTGCTAGTTTAGGGGGGAAAAATAGAAACGAACTTGAGTTGACTTGCGTGCCGCTGTGTTGGTTTATCCTCCGGCTGGATATCTTCGTTAACTCAATTTCACAACGCTAATACTCTCCCACACATCTGTACACACACACACACGTCCTACATGGGCCTTGAGACGTGGATGTGGTCTGGACAGATGTGCGCACGCGAGCGTACAGATGTGTATGTGAGTGATGGTCGGAAAGTCGAGTCCAATTAGACTTAACGGCCCTTCGGTTCACCGTCTGGTCTCGCAGGGTTTCACCGGTCCTCCGTCCTCCAGTTGGAAGGACACGCGTCCCTAATGGGTCTTATTCAACCTCGCCGCCGTCTTGGTTCTCAACAGTTGCTGTTCCCCCCCCATAGACATAATATACGTAGACGCCTCATAGACTGACGTGGCCACCATCTTGGATGGGTCCCCAGTGCGTGGCCGCCATCTTGGATGGGTCCCCAGTGCGCGGCCGCCATCTTGGATGGGTCCCCAGTGCGCGGCCGCCATCTTGGATGGGTCCCCAGTGCATTTATTTCTACTGAGGAAGTGTATCCCCAACTACAATAATAAGCAGAACTCCCCCAATTTATACCGGATTTTCACACGGTTTGGTTTGTTACAAACGGCAGAGATTTAGTTATGATACAGAACGAATTAATTTAAAAAATATATATATATATTATTATTGTTCAATGTTACTTGTGAAAGGTAATCCCACGTGATCTGGTGTCCATACTGCGCCGTAAGCTGCACTAAATACTGCACAGCTCTCCCGTTGACTCCTATGCTAGACTAGAGTGAGGAGACCCAACCAATATGGCGGCGACGCTGGGTTACGTTCCAGCACGTCATGAGGCGTCTACGTGTATTATGTCTACGGTTCCCCCCACACCCGCCTAGCAATTACAGTAGAACCAAGACGGCTACCCGAATGAATAAGGCCCATGAGCAAGGAGTGGACCAACCCAGTGAGAGGGAGCCATGAAAAGGCCGGCGTGTCCTTGGATGCGTTTCATCGGAGCAGTGTGCTGCGAGTCCCGGACCGCGCCTCCCCTGCTGCTTCCTGGAGCCGAGCTTGAGAACAGACTTCTTCACTTTACATTACTGCGCCCCGACTGTGCGCAGTAATGGGTACCATGGCGACGCTCCTTCCCCTTCTGCGGCCCCCGCCGCCTCCTCCAGGAGAGAGAGAGAGAGACGTCCCAGGAGCGGTGATGCATGATGATGGAGGATCTGTGAGACAAGCAAACAACACGAAGGCTTTGCCCCTCGTCTTCGTCTCCGCATGAGGTCGTGACACAACACAGATGTGTTGGCATCCGCGAAACACCTGAAATGACCCTTCGACTTCCAGCTGCCGCTCCTATATGAGCTATTCCAACTTTTAAAAACACGTCACCACGCGGCTATTTATTTGTTGAATGTATATCATCGCTGGATGGATGCGGCTGAGCCTCCGTTATGGGAGCATAAAGGGTAACGGACCGTTCTGGACTGCAGTCTCGTTACAAACTGTCCCAAATTGAAGTCTCCCCGCCCCCCCCCCCCCCCCCCGGATCGTGAATCAGAAACGGGGGTCCGTCTTTTTGGCACAAACATCGACATTATGCACAACCCGGCCAAGAAGGGTGTCCTGTTAATAATGTTTATGGTGCGTCGCTCCGGTTTCCCCGGTTCTCCCTCCCTCCCTCTCTTGGCATACGCCTCCCGTGACGAGAGAGATGTATGGACCTCTCCGTCGTGTCGCGACACAAAGTCTGCGTTGAGGTGTGAGCGGCGCTCGGGACCGGTGTGGGGAGCGCCGCCGCCGCCGCCGACCCCAACCCCGGGAAGATGTCTCGCCGCTATATAGGGGGGAAAATGGACCCACTTTAACTTTACCGACACCGCCAGCGGGTCACAAAAACCGTAAGCTGTATAAACACGTCATTAAACGGTGACAGTTACCGGTGGACCCGGACCCCGAGCCGCCCCGGGTCCAGAAGCCAAGACTCTCCAAAGTTATTTAGCAGGGCCGCTCAATAAAGGAAGAACTATTAAATCTGCGTCTTCTGCGGGGTCCGGCTGTCCTCAATACCGGATTTTATGCACGTCTTGTGTATTCATACCTCACAATATTTCTCTCATGTCACTCCGGGGCCAATAGTAATAAAACAAGCGAGGCATGTGTGTTTTATTAGAAAGTCAGCGCGGGACGGTGAGAGAATGATGACACCAGCGACTCGAGTAGGAGGCATATCAGAGCCTCGACTTTTTGCAGGATTTACTTAATCCTCGCCAGGAATCATCGAAAAAGTAAATAAAAACATTTTGATCCCTCAACGTCAAGGAAAGTCGAACTGTTTTGAGCATTTGTTGGCCGCTTTCGACGCCGCCGCCGGGCTTAGTCAAGGTCAGCGCCTGATCTTCACTAACATGACCTGCCTGAGAAAATCAGTGTCTGTAAGCCTGCGGGCCTTCTGGCTCATCATCACTGTGTCTTCTCCTCACTCACATGACTCACTCATCCGCTCATTCATTCATTCATTCATCTATCAAAGACCCTGTGTGTAGCCGACGTTTCTCTGTACTTACAAGCACCACTGTTCTTTGGTGTATGTCAATAATCCCATCAGTTGTTACTTAAAAGTATACTTATTTATTATTTTCCGTCTCATTACTTATCTGAGCAGCTGTAAGACAATGGACAAACAGTGACAGGTTTAAAGGTCTTTATTTAAGCAGGTTAACGTCCAGTATTGTGTATGAAGTTATGATTATTCACTCCTTATGCTCCTTAACGTTGGGAGCCAGGAAACCGGAGGAGGAGGAGGAGAAGTGGTGAACTTCACGGCGCAGATTAAAAACACAAGTATGTTGAAACGTTAGCAAATAAAATGGCTGAATGTTGTGACAGAGACCGTCGTCATGACTACTAATAACTACGTTATTAGGCTATTATTATTATTATTATTATTATTATTATTATTATTATTATTATTATTATTATAATATAAGTGTGTGGTTTTAGCTCCATGGTGGGAATAGCGTCAAAGACGTTAGCTGACGTTGTTCACTAGCTAGCGAGCTAACAAGCTAACGGATGCACTTTATTATTTTAGTTCCAGTGTTTGTTATTCTGGTATGATTGGGCTTTATGGGATATTTACAGTACAGTTATGGACAGAGAATTGAAGCTCACTCATTGGAAATGTCAGTTTTTCCAAAGATGGATGAAGAAACCAGCCAGGTTCAGGTCCAGGTCCAGGTCCAGGTTCAGGTCCAGGTCCAGGTTCAGGTCCAGGTTCAGGTCCAGGTCCAGGTTCAGGTTCAGGTCCAGGTTCAGGTCCAGGTCCAGGTCCAGGTTCAGGTCCAGGTTCAGGTCCAGGTCCAGGTTCAGGTCCAGGTCCAGGTCCAGGTCCAGGTTCAGGTTCAGGTCCAGGTGAGAGAGGTCAACATGAGGTCACCTGACTGCACTGCCCACTGCAACCCAATATCCAATTAGAATAATGTTATAAATGGATATGGATCAATTTATACCTCTTATTAGATTATAAATACTCTGGTTGGTTGTTATGTTTGCCTTTTGGTTGACAGCACAAAGAGGGAGAGAGAGGATGGAGAGGGAGAGGGTAGAGAGGAGAGAGAGAGGGAGAGAGAGGGAGAGGATGGAGTCGGCCCAGAGAGAGGGAGAGGACCAGGTGAGGAAGTGGACAGGTAGACCACATCATTAACTAATTGTATTGATGTTCTGTTATCAAATGTGGATTCTCCCCAACCTCCTCTTACATTTACTTACGTCACAAATACTCTGTCTGCTTTATTTATTATCAGATGATGTCATTCTCTAGTTGAATACAATGTGTTTGTGTGTGATTGTCAGTGTGAAGAGCGAGAGAGGAGGATGGAGAGAGAAAGAAAGAAAGAAAGAAAAACGTCCATTCACAATATAATAATAATAATAATAATAATAATAATAATAATAATAATATTTACATGTATTTCTTTCCAGAAGTACACTGAGAACATATACTGTATGTCAGTGGACTTCACTCTGAAGAGGACATCTTCATTAAAACACATTCATAGTTCACTATAAATGCTATTTGTTTATTTTCACAATACAAGGAGAAAGAAAAGAACAGGGAGAGTCTCTGGGAGGAGAGAGAGAGAGAGAGAGAGAGAGAGAGAGAGAGAGAGAGAGAGAGAGAGAGAGAGAGAGAGAAAGAGAGAGGGAGAGACAGAGAGAGAGAGAGAGGGAGAGATAGAGAGAGAGAGAGAGAGAGAGAGAGAGAGAGAGAGAGAGAGGGAGAGACAGAGGGAGAGAGAGAGGGAGAGGGAGAGAGAGAGAGAGAGAGAGAGAGAGAGAGGGAGAGAGGGAGAGCAGACCAAAGAGACACATGAAGAGACAGACTAGCCAGCAGGTCAGCAGAGAGTAGCTGAACAACTTGGCAACTCTGAATTACAGTAACACACACACACACACACACACACACACACACACACACACACACACACACACACACACACACACACACACACACACACACACACACACACACACACACACACACACACATACACACACACACACACACACACACACACACACATGTGGTTGTGTGCCCATTGGCAAATCAGTTTGAGCTCCATCAAGCTGCGTGGACTTCAGTTTGTAGATCGCATTTTCCAAGTCTCAGCACAGACTCTTCATAACATCCTGAACACGGCTTGGACCGGAACCGGCTTGGACCGGATCACTGCCGGTCCAGGACTGAAGAGACGGACTATAAACTATGAATGTGTTCTCCAGTTGTGGGGTTGGGTGGGGTACATGGGTGGTGCTGCCCTGTGTGGAGTCTGCACCATACAGTCAGAGTTTATATGAAGGAAAATACACTTTAATGTCATTTTTTCTGACCACGGTACCTTGGATGAGTTGTCCCCATGTACTGTCTGTACTGTCTGTACTGTCTGGACTGTCTGGACTGTACTGTATGGACTTTATACTGTATGTACTGTATGTCCTGTATGTACTTTATACTGTCTGTACTGTATGTCCTGTATGTACTTTATACTGTCTGTACTGTCTGTACTGTCTGTACTGTATGTACTTTATACTGTCTGTACTGTATGTACTGTATGTCCTGTATGTACTTTATAGTGTATGTCCTGTCTGTACTGTATGTCCTGTCTGTACTGTCTGTACTTTATACTGTCTGTACTGTCTGTACTGTCTGTACTGTATGTACTGTATGTCCTGTCTGTACTGTATGTCCTGTCTGTCCTGTCTGTACTGTATGTCCTGTCTGTACTGTATGTCCTGTCTGTACTGTATGTCCTGTATGTCCTGTCTGTACTGTCTGTCCTGTCTGTACTGTAGCCTATGTCCTGTATGTCCTGTATGTACTGTATGTCCTGTATGTACTGTCTGTACTGTATGTCCTGTAAGTAGTCTGTACTGTATGTACTTTATACTGTCTGTACTGTCTGTCCTGTCTGTACTGTATGTCCTGTCTGTACTGTCTGTACTGTATGTCCTGTATGTACTGTATGTGCTGTCTGTACTGTACTGTATGTCCTGTATGTACTGTATGTACTGTCTGTACTGTCTGTACTGAGGCCTCAAGAGCTCTTCTGGTGCCGGCAGACAGAAAGCAGCCGGTAGGGCCCACTTTGCGAGCGCACCCAAAAAATGTAATACTGTGTTCTGTTGGTGGATTAAAATAATCTCAATAGCAGTTTATCTGGCGTCAAAGTGTTTACTTTTTTTAAATTAAAGATATTGGATATTCAACTGATGTTCACGCTGTGAATGAACGATGTGACCGATGGTGAACTAAAGACGTGATTTACTGGACCCCTAGTACCTACTGGCACCTTACAGGCCTGCCAGCTCCCGCCATGTTGGCCCCCAGGTCCAGGTCCAGGTCCAGGTCCAGTCTGGTAATCTACATGAGGCCCATCATGTTACATGTGTGTGTTCATATCGCATCATCAGCACAGCACACACTTCCACATGAAAGTCACACTTCAATGACCGCGTCTTTCCTCGCCTTCTGGTCACGTGGTTTGTTTGGTTAATTGGTTTTCTAAGTGGTTAACCAATCAAATGCGGGCACGGACAAGCCCCGCCCACTCGCAGGTGTCATCCGCCCACTCGCGGCTGGTTTCCGGATCTGCAGAGATACCTAATGACTTCACTTTGCTGATGGACTGGTGTCCCCCCTGACACCCCAGTGGGAGGGGGGAGGAGGGGTGAGGAGGGAGGAGGAGGAGGGAATAGGGGTGAGGCGGGAGGAGGGAGTAGGGGTGAGACGGGGTGTGGCGGGGGGAGGGGGGAGGAGGCGTGAGGAGGGGGGAGAAGGGAGGAGGAGGGGTGAGCAGGGGTGAGGAGGAGGAGGGGGGAGGCGGTGCACCCAACCATGCAGGATGTTTGGTGTCCATGTGCAGCATCTCGGAAGGAGGACGACGCGACTCTTCTGGACGGCGCGCGCGGTAAGAGTGCGTTTTAATGTCCTAGCTGAGGTGTGCGTGTGCGTGTGTGTGTGTGTGTGTGTGTGTGTGTGTGTGTGTGAAGTTGGCTGTCGTCGGAGACGCCCTCGGTACCGGAGGTGAACTTCAGGACGGGTTTGCCTCGGTTCTCGGTGCCGGACGGGTCTGTGCGTCACGGAGCCGGAGACTTTAGTCACGTTGCGCGTTCCGCTTGTCCGTTTGCGGGTTTATCGGTATTAAACACTGGAGACGCGGAGACAGAACCGGTTTCCGGGTCGGTTCGGGTTTGCTCGGGAAGGGAACCGAATCGAACCGTGAACCCGTTGCCCTTGGGTTGGGTTACGGACGCTAGGAAACGGATTATGGCGACGTGTTGTGAGGTGAACGCCATGCCTGCTGCGCCTGGGTTATATGATGGATACGCCTTGGATACAACTTGGATACGCCGTATCCAAGGCGTATCCAAGGCAACCGGACGGAAGATGCGCGTCTTCTGGCGTCTATCCAAAACGGGCGGGACGCGGCTGCGTTACGCGTTTACGCACGCAAATAACGCGCGCGCCGGCGTTCAAGTCTGAACGAAGTGAACATGGGACACACACACACACACACACACACACACACACACACACACACACACACACACACACACACACACACACACACACACACACACACACAGAAGCAATTAAAAAGGAGATGATGAACCACATTAGGCGCTACTGTGTCCCCAGATGTCTGCATCATCTGGCGTGTTGCTGAGGGACAACATCCATCCTGGTGGAGCTCCTCAGTCTCTGGACGCATGGACCAACCATCATGTCACATGACATGATGGTTGGTCCACCTTAAGGATTTCATCCTTATGTCCCAGGTAGAAGATAAGTTTGGGTGACTAGGTTAGGATTCACAGTATCTGGTGGGCTTCATCTCCACTGTTCCTAGGTTAGGATGCTCAGTATCTGCTGGGCTTCATCTCCACTGTTCCTAGGTTAGGATGCTCAGTATCTGGTGGGCTTCATCTCCACTGTTCCTACTTCCTAGGTTAGGATGCTCAGTATCTGGTGGGCTTCATCTCCACTGTTCCTACTTCCTAGGTTAGGATGCACAGTTAAGGGTGGGCTTCATCTCCACTGTTCCTACTTCCTAGGTTAGGATGCACAGTTAAGGGTGGGCTTCATCTCCACTGTTCCTACTTCCTAGGTTAGGATGCACAGTATCTGGTGGGCTTCATCTCCACTGTTCCTAGATTAGGACCCACAGTATCTGGTGGGCTTCCTCTCCACTGTTCCTACTTCCTCGGTTAGGATGCACAGTATCTGGCACAGTATCTGGTGGGCTTCATCTCCACTGGTCCTACTTCCTCGGTTAGGATCTGGCACAGTATCTGGTGGGCTTTATCTCCACGGTTCCTAGGATGCACAGTATCTGGCACAGTATCTGGTGGGTTTCATCTCCATTGTTCCTCGGTTAGGATCTGGCACAGTATCTGGTGGGCTTCATCTCCACTGTTCCTACTTCCTAGGTTAGGATGCACAGTATCTGGTGGGTTTCATCTCCATTGTTCCTCGGTTAGGATGCACAGTATCTGGTGGCTTTATCTCCATTGTTCCTCGGTTAGGATCTGGCACAGTATCTGGTGGGCTTTATCTCATCTTATCTGGTCTGCATCTTGTGGTGGAGCAGATCTTCACAGCGCCGCTACGTCCTCCTGACCCGCGTCGTATCGGTGCGCCGGTGTAAACAGACATCGAAGCCAAACGCGGTGACTTGACGCCGAGGAATGTTTTGTTTCTTCCTCGGCTGGATGCGATGCGAGCGGAGCAGCTGAGTCCCTCCGCCTCGCGTTGCAAACAGAGAGCCGCTCTTGTTCTCAGAGAGAGAGAGAGAGAGAGAGAGAGAGAAAAATATGCGCTGGGAGAGGTCACACGTCGCCGAGGAGCCGTCTGAGATCTGGTTCCCCGGCCTGGAAGAACGACGTTGTTCACGCCAAGACGCTTCACACAGGGATGATGAAGGGAAACAGACCGGGGGTTTGGGCTTTTTCATTGCGCAAAAAAAAAAAAAGTGGTCTCAGCAGCGCTACCCAAGACGTGTCTGGGGTTGATTTACCACCTGCTATCTTTTGTTATGGTTCGGCCTCCACGTGGGACCGGGTCCAGATGTGGCACCAGGCGGTATTAGGCCCTGGCTGGCGCTCGGAGGAGCTTGATATCTCAGTTATGTTTTACTGGAGTCCAACTGTACCAGGAGGTCAGCCCAGGAAAACATGGCCCCGCGAGCCGTTAAGGGCTTGTGTGTCTGACACCGCATACCACCGTCTCTGGCTCGGCACCCATCATGGAAACTGTGTGTGTTGTGTGTGTTGTGTGTGTGTGTGTGTGTGTGTGTGTGTGTGTGCATATTTTGGGGAGTGGGCCGGGTGTGGTGGATGGATGCTGGCTCACACAAAAGACCACATAGAAGATGTGTTTGTGAAGTGTAAATGTTTGAACTTAATGACCCCTCTGGTCGGTTCTGGCGGTACACTGAAAACACTTGGTCCCCCCCCCCCCCCTCGGTGCGTCGCGTCTGTCTGTTCTGCAGGTATCTGGTAAATAGAGGCGGAGAGGGTTTCTTCTTCTCAGTAGGACAACCGTGTTCTTCCCAGCGCTGCGGTGATGACCTCACCTGGGGGTCACCTGGGGGTCACCCGGGGGTCACCTGATGTGCAGACGCCGTCACGGATCCGATCTGTAGAGAAAATACTGTAGAAGAATTGAAATGTCTCGTGAATGCCCCGTATCTACCAACATCTCGGCTAATGATGCGTTAGGTGGTAAAACAAATGATATTGCGATTATTTTTGACAGATTGCGATTGCGATACGATTCACTTTCAGTGGGGCAATGATCATTTTATGATTCGCAATTTTAATTTTCACTGAAATAAATGATTGAAAATCACGATGCGACGTTTGTTGACATTTCAACATGTTTCTTACATCTGGAGAACAAGATTTGTAGGCCGTGGCATCGCCGCGGCGGCAGTACTTCATTTCCAACGCCGGGTCTCCATGATCTCAGAGCTGTTTACATGTTGCATCTCCTCTGGAGACGACATCATGGTGAAGTGGAAGGAATGAGAACCAGGTCCAAGTCGGTCCAGGAGACCTGCCGGGTCTCAAATTCAGATCAAATCTCAGAGGAAGACGTAAACACAACTCGATGGCGACGCACCTGGCCTGTAATGAAGTCAAACTGTAGATTATTTCATGGTTTTATTTACAAGCGGAAAAGGAAACACATTTTCCGTGTTTCATGAGGAAAAAGCAATCAGGGACACAGTGGTCCACGCGTCCATTACGGATTACAGGTTCAACTTTTCGAGTTTTCTCCTTCGTCTTCATTTCTTTCCTGGAAGAAGACGCAGAGTCAACAATAGACAGCCAGGGGAGGGATGGCATTGAAGTCATGAGAAGCCAATTTCACAAGAAACTGGAATGCCTTTTTTTTGTATTTCTCTGGCATAATAAATCCGACAAAAAACAGCTAGATATGTGATCTGGAAATGTGGGCACATTTCTATAGCCAAGACCCCCCCCCACCTCTCTCTGTCTGTCTCTCTGTCTCTCTCTCTGTCTCTCTCTCTCTCTCCCTGGTGTTGGTAACAAGTCCAACGTTTCCTGACAGCCTTTTTTCTTGCGTCTGACACGATGATACATCATTAATCCCAGACATGCGGGGCGGCTGGCGAGGCCCCGGCTGTGTGCAGATGCCGTGAAGGGTTAACCTGCGCTATGATGTTTCCAAGTGTTTCCTAAACGGCCAAATTGTTGTTGTGGTCGGTGTCCAAAGGGCACGCCCTCTTCCTGCGTTAAAACTCCCTGGATGCGCTGCCGCCGCATCCTTCTCCTCCTCCTCCTCCGCCTCCTCCTCCTGCTGCGCCGTAAACGCATGCAGCGCCCCGATGTTCTCCCTTCCTCTGGCGGCTTAATGTCCCTGGGATGGAGCGGGTGGCAAACCCAAGGCAGAGAGCAGGAAAGTAGAAGCAGATCCTCATTAAATCTCACACGGCAAAAATAAATCACTTGCAGCGCGGCGGAGGAGGCGGCGTGGGCCACGGTCGCTCGGCTGCGTTGCCACCACGCCGCCACGCCGCTGCCACACCGCCGCCACGCTGCCGCCACGCCGCCGGTCCTCGCCGCCGCCGCCATCGGCCCGATGGACCGGTTCGCCACCAGACAGCCAAGATGTGCGGATGTTGTGCTGTGCCACAAACTGTGACGCAACCGTGTGCGGTGAAACGGGGGGGGGGGAGGCAGTAAAGGAAGGAGTTGGGTGTGTGGTGTGGTGGTGGGGGGGGGTGAGAGAGAGAGAGAGAGAGAGAGAGAGAGAGAGAGAGAGAGAGAGAGAGAGAGAGAGAGAGAGAGAGAGAGAGAGAGAGAGAGAGAGAGAGAGAGAGAGAGAGAGAGAGAGAGAGAGTTTATACTCAGCAACATGGTCAAGATTATCCGGCAATCAGTGTTGAACAGAACTGTCTTTATGTAAGTGGGATGGGTGTGTGTGTGTGTGTGTGTGTGTGGATGGGAAGGCCGCTGGGCCAGCGTTCAGCCAGGGGGGAGAGATGAGGTGAGTGGTGGCTCAGCCTCATCCAGCTGTCTCGCTGGAGGGGAGGGGGGGGAGGAAGGGGGGGAGGGGGGGAGGATACTGCTTAGAGAGCCAGAGAAGCCATCAGGAAACGCCCTCGCCTTGTCACTGCGCTCTGTACCGTGTGTGTGTGTGTGTGTGTGTGTGTGTGTGTGTGTGTGTGTGTGTGTGTGTGTGTGTGTGTGTGTGTGTGTGTGTGTGTGTGTGTGTGTGTGTGTGTGTGTGTGTGTGTGTGTGTGTTTGGGTGCATGTGTGTAAAAACCTCCCAGTCTGGCTGAAACACCAGTGTGTGTGTGTGTGTGTGTGTGTGTGTGTGTGTGTGTGTGTGTGTGTGTGTGTGTGTGTGTGTGTGTGTGTGTGTGTGTGTGTGTGTGTGTGTGTGTGTGTGTGTGTGTGTGTGTGTGTGTGTGTGCGTGCAGCATAGTGATTGCTGAGCCAGGCTTCAAATCGGATGTCAACTGAAAGATGAAGTGAACCTGATGGTCTGTTAGGCTGTAGGCTGTCCAGGGTCCAGAAAGTCCGGGAGCCAGACCGGGTTAGGGTTAGGGGGAACAGAGGTCTGGGAGCCAGACCGGGTTAGGGTTAGGGTGAACAGAGGTCTGGGAGCCAGACCGGGTTAGGGTTAGGGTGAACAGAGGTCCAGGAGCCAGACAGGGTTAGGGTTAGGGTTAGGGTGAACAGAGGTCCGGGAGCCAGACCGGGTTAGGGTTAGGGGGAACAGAGGTCCAGGAGCCAGACCAGGTTAGGGTTAGGGTTAGGCTGTAGTCCAGGGTTAGGGTTAGGGTGTAGTCCAGGGTTAGGGTTAGTAACAGGAAGTAACCACCCAAAGCTAAATACATACACACCACAGCTGACCAATCAGAGGAGCCGCACCCCATCGCACTTATCAGAGCAGCAAGGAACCCCAAAGTGAAAATGTAGAAAAAGGGATGTTACCTAAGACCACAGGTATGTGCGCAAATCCTGTGTGTGTGTACGTGTATTTGTGTGTGTGTGTTTATGTGTGTGTGTGTGTGTGTGTGTGAACCTTTTTATTTTTGAGACTAACCAACCACCATCTGGTTTAGTTCTGCATGGTCATGTGACCAGAGAGCTAAAACACAGAATGAACAGTCAAGTTCATAATTCTGTGTGTGTGTGTGTGTGTGTGTGTGTGCGTGTGCGTGCGTGCGTGTGTGTGTGTGTGTGTGCGTGTGCAGTTTTTAGTTGATCTTGTTGGGAAATATTGACCAAACTTTGGCATTTACCACTTTTTTTTGACACAGCGATAAAATATTCTGCCTATAAAATTTCCCCAAAGTTCATTGGAGTCTGATTGGAGTCGGATGGCTTTGACAGCGTTTTGATTCTGGTCAGTTTACCACATGTTGATGCATTAAAAAAAAACTTTAAGATGAGGGGTCGTGGGTTAAGATAAGGGATCGTGGGTTAAGATGAGGGATCGTGCATTAAGATGAGGGGTCATGGGTTAAGATGAGGGATCGTGCATTAAGATGAGGGGTCATGGGTTAAGATGAGGGGTCGTGGGTTACGATGAGGGGTTGTGCGTTAAGATGAGGGATTGGGTGTTAAGATGAGGGGTCGTGCGTTAAGATGAGGGGTCATGGTTAAGATAAGGTATCGTGTGTTAAGATGAGGGATCATGCGTTAAGAAGAGGGGTCATGCGTTAAGATGAGGGGTCGTGGGTTACGATGAGGGGTCAATTTACCACATGTTTATGCATTAAAATAAAACTTTAAGAAGAGGGGTCGTGCGTTAAGATGAGGGATCGTGGGTTAAGATAAGGGATCGTGGGTTAAGATGAGGGGTCGTGGTGGGTTAAGATGAGGGATCATGCGTTAAGATGAGGGGTCGTGGGTTACGATG
>JAOPHQ010003743.1:117500-122500 GCA_030340625.1 Merluccius polli
GATGACAGAAATTAAGGAACAAATAAGCAAAACAACGTAAGACAGAGACGGTATCTGTGGACACAGACACGCAGCTAGAGACGATCCACTCCCCGCTCCGAATCCAGACCAGACCAGAACCCCCCTGGACCGGGCTTGGGTCTAGAACCGGTGTTTAATGGGCGCATGTCTGATTTATTTTTAACCAGTGTTTACGTTTTTTTTATTTTTTACATACCATTACAGGGTGTCTGTGCATCCTTAAAAAGTCTTAAAAAGTCTTAAATTCATGTTTCTAAATTTAAGGCCTTAAAAAGTCTTAAAAAGTCTTAAATTCATGTTTCTAAATTTAAGGCCTTAAAAAGTCTTAAAAAGTCTTAAATTCATGTTTCTAAATTTAAGGCCTTAAAAAGTCTTAAAAAGTCTTAAATTCATGTTTCTAAATTTAAGGCCTTAAAAAGTCTTAAATTCATGTTTCTAAATTCTTAAATTCGTTAAAAATGTCATATGCTGGTCTTAAATACTGTAACTCAAGGTCTTAAATTTGTCGGGGCAGGACTATTTATTTATTTATTTTTCTGGCGGGACTTTTCGGGAAGGACATGTAGAGAGGCTTCTTTCTTGCTAGCTGCATATATAAACGGTTATCAGCGCGCTTGCTAGCTAGTCTGCTACAATGGCTAAGTGCAAATTCCAGGACAGTTGGCTGGAAGACGTCCGTTTCCGACGTTGGCTCGCGTCTGTTGCCAACCCAGAAGAGGCCAGATGCATTCTGGGTAAAAGTAAATTCAAGCTGAATGAGTGTCATTGAGTGACACACATGCTATGCTTGGGTTGTACTACAGCGGATCCCCCCCCCACCCTCACGTGGTTTAGGTCTTAGATTTCATTCAAGGTGGTATTAAAAAGGTCTTAAAAAGTCTTATATTTGACTTTCTGAAACCTGCAGATACGCTGCATTACGATAATAGCGTATCGAAACTGACGGCAACGCACCGAATGCGGCGATACGAACGCCCCGCTACGACAAAACCCCAATCCCAGCGAGTTCACTTCACCTCCTTAGTTCTTCGACCCAAAGTGTGATGGAAACCTCCGGATGTTTCCGATCTTCTGTCCCGTGAATCTGGATATCCCTGCTGAGGTTTTGGGAGTGGAAGTGGAAAGAGGAGCGCCGCTGATTTGGTTCGAGACTCGACCGCGATGGGCCCAAACAAATAGTTCCCGTTACGCGACTCCGGCGGCGGCATGCGCACACTGCGAGCAATCAGACACGGCTGTGCGCTGGCGGCCGCCGGCCCCCGCCAGCGCACAGCCGTTTGTAAATGTTTAGCGATTTATTCACGATAATACGCACGCACACACACATAACACACACACACACACACACACACACACACACACACATAACACACACACACACACACACAAACACACATGAGGAGCGCATTTCTGTAAGTCACGGTCGATAAGTGTGTGAGCAGCGGGAGGAGAAATGACAAATTACTTTTTTTCTACCTGTTGATGGTCAGGGATCCTCTTTGTTTGTTTGTTTGTTTGTTTGTTTGTTTGTTTGTTTGTTTCCTTCCTTCCTTCCTTCCTTCCTTCCTTCCTTCCTTCCTTCCTGTCTGTCTGTCTGTCTGTCTGTCTGTCTGTCTGTCTGTCTGTCTGTCTGTCTGTCTGTCTGTCTGTCTGTCTGTCTGTCTGTCTGTCTGTCTGTCTGTCTGTCTGTCTGTCTTACTTTCTTTCTTTCTTTCTTTCTTTCTGTCTGTCTGTCTGTCTGTCTTACCTTCTTCCTTCCTTCCTTTCTTACCTTCTTCCTTCCTTCCTTCCTTCCTTCCTTTCTACATTTCTTTCGTTCGTTCTTCCTGTCTGTCTGCCTGTCTGTCTGTTCCCCTCTCCCCAGCTTGCGGTGCTGTGTGGACTATCGCTGTGTTCAATATCTGAAATGTAACTTAATAAAAATAAGTAATCTGAATACTTCCATTCGTGTTCGGTAACGTGAACCCCTTTGAATGTTCATAAGTCACATACTGCACATACTGAACCGTTGTTTATGTTCAATTTCATCCCCCCCCCACTCCCCCGCTTCCCCCCTCCCCCCCAAAAAAAAGTTTAGCGCTGGTGAACGGCGTCCTTGGCTGAAAACGATATCTGAGAGGGGGTTCATAAAAATTGTTTTACTGGTACAAGAAACTCAACTTCTGTAGGCTACTATTATGACCCTCAATGCTTTCCATATGCCCCCCCCCCCCCCCCCCCCGCCCCCACTGGGTCATGTGTGTTTGGTGCCATAGCAAAGATTGCAAGCAGATTGTATACATAGCGCAAGAGGATGCGATTAGCATGTAGCGCTGCTAGCGCTGCTAGCGCTGTGCGGTTGTCTGCACCGGCTAAGAGCGGTGCTTCGCCTCAAAGGCTCTTTTACCTGTTGTTCTCCACCAGAGATAAACGCTGGAGAAGGTTCTCCTGTTGGACCGGGTCCTGCTGGAGAAGGTTCTCCTGTTGGACTGGGTCCAGCTGGAGAAGGTTCTCCAGTTGGACCCGGTCCAGCTGGACCCGGCGCTGCTCAGCAGGATGATTCAGTCAGTGTTTCCATGGATACATCACCCTGATCGGCGCTGGGTGGGGGGGGAAACGTTTTCTGGCTCCGCCCCAAGCGGCCGGGGGAACATCGCAGGGTGCTGCGGCCGCCCGGTCGGCTCCTCCTCCTCCTCCACCTCCTACTCCTCCTCCTCCTCTTCCACCGCTTCCTCCTCTTCCTCCTCCTCCTCTTCCACCACTTCCTCCTCCTCCTCCTCCTCCTCCTCCTCCTCTCCACCGCTTCCTCCTTCTCCACCTCCTCTTCCTCCTCTTCCTAATCCTCTTCCACTGCTTCCTCCTCTTCCTCCTCCTCCTCTTCCTATTCCTCTTCCACCGCTTCCTCCTTCTCCACCTCCTCCTCCACCTCCTCTTCCTCCTCTTCCTACTCCTCTTCCTCCTCCTTCTCCTCTTCCTACTCCTCTTCCTCCTCCACCTCCACCTCCGCTTCCACCTCCTCCTCTTCCACCGCTTCCTCCTTCTCCTTCTCCTTCTCCTCTTCCTCCTCCTCCTCCTCCTCCTCCTCCTCCTGCCAGACACCCGTCCCTCCCCAGGTCTCTCAGCCCGGCGGTTCTTTATGTTTTCAGACCGTCTTTGTAGTAAACATGATTCCGTTTTTACTGTTCTATAAATAGTTGGCGTCGGTTTTACCCGTTTTTTTTCTTCTTTTTTTTCCTTCTCTTTGTCGTAACGCCGCCGCTGGAAGAGCGGCGGTAATAAACTAAACGAGCGAAGGAGCGCCGCCAGAGACGGGAAGGGAAGGGAACGCCGCATCTGTCTCGCTGTTTTCATTGGCCGTCCCTGCGTTGGTCCTGAGCGTCGGGAGGGATGCGCCGCCGCCGCCGCGCCGCCGCAGCGCTCGCCCCTAGCGCCGCAGGATTCGCAGGATGGATGTCCGCTTAACGAACGCCGCCGCCGCCGCCGCCTCCCAACCCGGCGGCTGATCTCAGCCGTGTTGACGATGCGTGTTGCGTGTTATAAAGCCGGCCGGTTTGGAGACGGTGTGTGAAGTGTCTTGCGAATGTTTCTTTTCTTTTTTTCCCGTTTTATTTTTCTGCGTTTCTGTTTATCTTGGCAGGCGATGTTTCGAAGCCGCGGTCTGGATGCTGCGTGGGCGCGGGGCGCGGGGCGCAGGGCGCGGGGCGCAGGGCCGTCCCATGCGGCGGAGCGGTCTCCGCGTGGGCCGCTGTCTCGCTGGAGGTCGCGGCCGGGTGGCACGGCAGCGGCGGCGGCGGCGGCGGCGGGCCAGCAGCGGTTCTTTATGTGGCGCAATTCTGGCCCACTGAATTGCCCTCCTGGTGGCGCAGCTTCGTGATTGGCCGCCGTCCAAAGCGGCAGGGGTGGGGGCCGCGGGGGCGGGGCCTCGCTGTGTGCCCCCGCGTGTTTCGTATATTCCTCGCGCATCCTGTTTATGATGCAGGGTGATCTGTGTTCATGATCCGTGTTTATGGCCGGGGGTCGAACCTGTAGCGATCTGCAGCAGCGTTGCCATGGAGACCGTCAGTGCGCCGCCGGGCCTCCAGTCTGGTCCCGCGTCTCACCGCCGCGTTGTCGCTCTGTGTGTTTTATAGGTGGGCGAGGCCGAGCCGCTTGACGAGGCAACCCGGAGGCCAGCTCTGTAGCGCTGCGGGAAAAGTAAGTGGAAATTACTTGCGAAGAGGGGAAGGGAGACCTAGCCTAGCGGCTAAAACACAGCTAACACAACAACAACAACAACAACAACAACACCAACAAACAACACTGAACTGCGCAGCTAAACGATGATGTGCTGCTCCACCTGTATGACTGTAGTGATGCTGGTGGACGGCAACGCACACACGTATGCACACGCACACACATATGCATGCACACCACACACACACACACACAGTCACACATATGCATTCAAACGCACACACACACACACACACGCACACGCACACACATATGCATGCACACGCACACACAAACACACACACACACACAGTCACACATATGCATTCAAACGCACACACACACACACACACACACACAGTCACACATATGCATTCAAACGCACACACACACACACACACTTACACACACACGCGCATGCACACGCACCCACACAGTCACACATATGCATTCAAACGCACACACACACACTTACACACACACACACACACACACAGTCACACATATGCATTCAAACGCACACACACACACACGCATGCACACACACACACACACACACACAGTCACACATGCATTCCAACGCACACACACGCACACACACACACACACACAGTCACACATATGCATTCAAACGCACACACACACACACTCATACAGAGAAAGATAAATGGCGAAGAGAAAAGAGATAGACGGCTGTGTGTGTGTGTGTGCGTGTGTGTGTGTGTGTGTGTGTGCGTGCGCACGTGTGTGCGCTGTATTGTTGTGTTTTTCGCCCTCTGGTTGCGTAC
>JAOPHQ010003743.1:127500-143149 GCA_030340625.1 Merluccius polli
ACACTCTCAATGTCTTGGTACAATACTTTGATCATAGCTATGAGACCTGGGTTGAGACCAAACCACTCCATGATCTTCCAGAGGTAAAGGTGCTCAACCCTGTCAAAAGCTTTTTCTTGGTCCATAGAAATAAAACCAACATCTAGACCCAAAGAACTAGAGACGTCCAAAACATCCCGAATTAAAGACACATTGTCTACAATAGACCTGCTGGGCACACAGTAAGTCTGGTCCTGGTGAATAACCTGCTCTAGCACCTCCCTCAGTCTGTTAGCCAGGGCTTTCGACAGGATCTTATAGTCAGTACAGAGGAGAGAGACCGGCCTCCAGTTCTTAATATCTTGTAAATCCCCTTTTTTAGGCAACAGAGTAATAACAGCTCTCCTGCAACTGTACGGCAATGTCTTCTCTTTAAAACTCTCATTCACCACAGACAGAAAATCCTCGCCCAACTCTTCCCAGAAAGCCTTATAGAAGTCGACGGTTAGCCCGTCGATCCCGGGAGCCTTTCCTCCCTTCATGCTCTGCAAAGCAGTGCACAGTTCCCTCATCGTCAGAGGCTCCCCTAGGTTAGGATTCTCCTCAGCAGCGATCTTTGGAAGACCATCACACAGGGAAGTAAACAGCTGCTCATTCTCCCTGTATTCACTCCTGTAAAGCCCAGAATAAAAGCTCACCGCTTCACGCCGAATCTCTGCAGTCTCTGTAATCTCGTGTCCATCAGCTGAGCGTAAAGTATGGACAAACTTGCTTTGCCCACTTCTTTTCTCCAGCCCAAAAAAGAAACTGGACGGTGCATCCATCAGGTTGGCGCTCTGAAACCTCGACCGAACCAAAGCTCCCTGTGCTCTTATACCCAGCAGGTCTTCAAGCATGTTTTTTTTGGATTTGAGGACTTCAAAATGTCCTCGATCTCCTGTGGACTCAACAGCATTCTGAAGTTCCACCATCTCAATCTCCAGATCACTCATTGACCTTGTAATGTCCCGTGTGACATTGAGAGTGTACTGCTGACACAATTGTTTTATTTTCACTTTACCACAGTCCCACCACAGCCTCAGTGACTTAAAGTTCTGTTTTTCGTCTCTAAAACTATTCCAAAAAAATTTAACAGCCTCTTTAAAATTACTGTCACAAAGCAATGTGGAGTTAAAATGCCAATACGCACTCCTCGGTTTCACACTGGCAACAAAAACATCACTTAAAACCAAAGAATGGTCAGTAAAACCTACAGGCAGCATGTGACACGTCTTAAAGACCCCAAAGTGATGAGTAAAACAATAAAACCTGTCCAGCCTGGCCAAAGAGATCACATTTTCTCTGACATGAGCCCACGTGTACTGTCTCTTCGTATCATGTAATCTTCTCCAAACATCCACCAGATCATTTGTCTCAATGAGTTTGTTTAGCAGCCTTTGTGATTCCATATGAGGTTCAGGATGATTCCTGTCTAAGTGATCATTTTGTGTACAATTAAAATCACCTCCCAGAAACAAAAAGTCATTTGAACTACAGTCCATCAGTGTTTCATTCAACACGTGTAAGAGTGCTGCTCTACTGACACCAATAACAGGTGCATAAACATTGATAAAAACGAAAGTATGGTGTTCGAACTTGGCTTTAACAACCATCAGCCTCCCCTCTACTTTCCTCTGCACCTCATATGAGACTGGAACAAAACTACGAGAGAAAAGGATGGCGACTCCCCCACTCACTGACGTCAGAGAACTGAGACACACCTCACCTTCCCATTCTGCCTTCCAATCTGCCTCATTCCCTGCATCACTGTGTGTCTCCTGTATCATCATGACATCAATGCCTTTCATTTTTGCCAGCTCATATAGCAGAGCCCTTTTCCTCATGTCCCTAGCTCCGTTCACATTCAGGGTGGCAACTCTAAACTGACTGCTCATTAGATAAAGAGAGAAAAACACCCATGTTAACAACACCGACAGAACTAAAACCTTATGCTGATTCCTCCCCATCAACGTCCTTGTAAAGGTCCTGTCGGACTCTTTGCACAAATTTCTTCATCCTGAAAATCTCCTGTTCAGAAAACCCCCCGTCTCCTCTGTGCTTCATATTGGATCTGGCTGACTCAATGAACCGAGCCTTTTCCGGGAAAAACTTCTCCACTTTCACACCTTTTTTATTTTTTGTTTTCTGTAAAAACTGTTTCATTTCTGCCATCCCATAGGCCGGTTTAGCCTTCATTTCAGAAGAGGCATCACTGTCCCAATCAGCAGACTCCTCTCCTGAACCTGAGTCTGACCCTGTTCCCTCCTGTGGACTCTGCTTCTTGTCTCCACCTTTTTTTACAGTCACTTTTTTTGCCTGTGAACCAGTCATTGTGTTTCTCCCTGACTTTCTTTTCAGCCTCATCACCTTGAGACTGTTCTCCTCCTCCTCCATATCCACATCCACTGTCATCCCTTCCTCCACCCTGACTCCTCCCCCAGTCCCCTGTGTTCCTGAGGCCACATGATCCACAGCAGGACGGCCGTCCTCCTGAGTTGTTGTGATGTCATTAATAGCACTTATTTCACTGCTCTGTATGTGTGGATCATTTTCCCGTAGAACAGCAACGTCCCCATCACCTACCCCACCACTCCCATGTTGTTCTTGAGTTTCTGCCTCCTCCACCCCTTTGTTTCCATCTATTTGAACCTGATCTCCATCTTTCCTTACCTGTTCTATCTCACCTGTCTGCACAGGTGTCTGCACAGGTGTCTGCACAGCGCCCTCCACACCTTTCCTCACCTGTTCTCTGCTACCAGTAGCATCACTCACTGTACTGACCCCCCATGGCTTCCTCCCCTTAGCCCCTCCCCCAGCATCACTCCTCCCAGCACCAGAGCTCTCTCCTGGGCAGAACCTCATCAGATGTCCCTCCTGTCCACACCCAAAGCACTTCATATTCTCTGTCGTTGCATATATGATGTAATCAAATCCATCCACTGTCATTTTAATACTCAGATTCAGCTCCAGATCGCTGTTGATCATGATCATGAACAGTGTTCTTCTGTGTGACACCACGTGCTTTAACTCCGGCGCTTTACAGCCGGAGGACAGTTTCTTTATCGGGGACACGACCCTCCCGTATTTACTCAGCTCTCTGATGATGAGCTCATCGCTGATGAACGGAGGAACATTCGCCAGCATCACCTTCTTCGCCGGCATCGCGAGAGGCGTCACTGCCACCAGCGTGTCTTTAACGACCACTCCTCTAACAGTGACTTCATTAGCTTTCTCTACTTCGTCTACGAAGATCACCACCCCTCCATTCATCCTGGCAGCGGACTTGATGCTTGCGGCTCCCACCACCTTCGCTACCGCTAAACTACAGTCCTCCACTGAACAAGGAAACGCTGGCGAGATCTTAAAGCCATGTTTCCTGCTCAGCCTGCTGAGCGACATGACGGAACAGCAGCTGCTGTTGAAGCGTCACAAAAACTCCCCGACACGATCCCCCCCCGACAATATCCCCCAACCAGCCAATACAACACTTTCTAATTCACCACTTTGGACACAATAACACAGAAAAAAGTTAGAAATACTCACTCGCACCGCAGCCTCACTCCATTCTCGCTCCAAACACACGCATGCGCACAGAGAGAGAGAGAGAGAGAGAGGGAGAGGAAGAGAGAGGGAGAGAGAGAGAGAGAGAGAGAGAGAGGGGGAGGAAGAGAGAGGGAGAGAGAGAGACAGAGAGAGAGAGAGACAGAGAAAGACAGAGAGAGAGAGACAGAGAGAGAGAGAGAGAGAGAGAGAGCGAGGGAGAGAGAGAGAGAGAGAGAGAGAGACAAGATGAGAAGAAAGAAAGAAAGAAAGAATGATAATAACACTTCTAACAATACTAATACTTAACTAAGAGTTAATTAGTAATAGCAGTTAATAGTGACAAATAAAACGACAATCCCATTTCATTTTCCCATCATGCACCTGGGTCCGAGTCCCCAGGGAGCGTTCGTCCCCTGGATGATGATGATGACCCGCTGCAGTCCCGTCATAAAGATGATGAAGTGTGAACGTGGTTTAATAATATAGGTGTTATAGTGTCACATGACAGGCAGAGTGTCTGATGTCACAGTAATATATAATAATATATAATAATATAAAATAATAACAAGACCTATTTCCTAGTAAAGAACGGGTCATTAGCAGTAAAAGGTTTATCCGTGAGGATCGGACGTTAGAGGAGAAACATCTTATTAAAATGAAACGAACAAATAAAATAAAGTAAGACTGCAGTGTGGATAATAATGAGCGGTTCTCTATTTCGCCGCTCTTCTTCTGTGTCATATTTGTTCCCAACGAGGTCCAGATTGCTGTCAGATGTTGCGCCACATCCTGTTTTGGCGCGGACGACTTCAGACTTCGAAGCTGCAGGACGGCTCCCGCCGCCGCCGCCGCCGCCGCCGCTCCCTCAAATAAAACTGATCCGTTGAGATGTTTCCACGAATGTTTCCGCATGGGATCCTGACCGCTCCGCCGGAGAGAGCCGGTCCTCGTATTAAACACGGACAGTAAAAACGGTGTTTGGTCTGCGGCGAATGTGGCGTCGCGTGCCGACCTGCGGCCGCTAACCGGCTGCACGCGCGCGGAGACTGCATGCGAGCTGCGAGGCGGCCTTCGCTCCTGAAAGCGTCCGCAGTCCTCGTGTTGTTGAAAAAACCGGTTCACTGGCCGCGGCGTTGAGTGTAAATCCTTCAACTCGCCGCACCGGACGGAGGAATCCGGCGTCCGTTTCCTCTTCCTCCTCTGAAGTGTGTGTGTGTGTGTGTGTGACCTTTGTGTGCCCCCCGCTGGCAGATGAAGGCGTCGGCGTGCGTCAGGGCCGCGGCGCTGCTCCTCCTCGGCGCCGCCGCCGCCGCCGCCTACCGGACCCCCCTGGACCAGAGCCTGGAGCCGGAGCAGAAGGGTCCGGCGGCGCCGAGAGGCCGCCCGGAGGACCGCTACCCCAGGGAGGAGCCGGCGGACGGCTGGTACGTCCGCCGGCGTACTGTGACGAAAAAACCGTCGACCGATGAGGAGATCCCGGTTCAGGCGAACGCTAACTGCGGCGCCGCTGGTTCTTCCCCAGGTCCGGGAGGTCCGGGAGTTCCGGGGGGAGGGAGTGCCGCCGGTGCTGCGACCCGGGAGAGGAGCCGTCGCCGGGAGCCTACGCCAGCCAGACCTACACCCGGGTCCCGCCGCCCCAGACCCAGTACCAGTACCAAGTGGTGCCCCAGATCAACATGACCATCCTCAAAGGTGCACACACGCGCACACACACGCACACACGCGCACACACGCACACACACACACACACACACACATCTGGCGCGAGGCCGGCGGCGGGGGGGGGGGGGGGGGGGGGGGCGCCCTCAAATCAAGAAGATTTGAGGGCTTTTAAGAGAGAAACAAATAAAAGTGTGGGCGGGTTGGTGTCCATGAGGGGATGATTTAGACGTCAGTGTGGGTTTGGCCGCGCGCACAAAGAGAACCCACAGAACCGAACCCACAGAACCGAACCCACAGAACCGAACCGCACCGATTAACTGCTTTAGAGAAACCACCGCCGGCGATGAGCCCTGGAGAGCAACGCTGTCCAAGTACCAAGTATGGAGACTATAAGACTTTATAAGTACTATAACTATAAGAACAAGTACTATAACTATAAGAACAAGTACTATAACTATAAGAACAAGTACTATAACTATAAGAACAAGTACTATAACTATAAGAACAAGTACTATAACTACAAGAACAAGTACTATAACTATAAGAACAAGTACTATAACTATAAGAACAAGTACTATAACTATAAGAACAAGTACTATAACTACAAGAACAAGTACTATAACTATAAGAACAAGTACTATAACTATAAGAACAAGTACTATAACTACAAGAACAAGTGCTATAACTATAAGTAATATAACTATAAGAACAAGAACTATAACTATAAGAACAAGTACTATAACTATAAGAACAAGTACTATAACTATAAGTCTGAAGGTAATATGTTGAGTTGGCTCTTTAATGAGGAGATTTTTGTCTTAGCAACATTTATAGAAACGGCAACTAAGACAGAGAACACTGTATCCAACAAAATAGGACATTGTTGTCATGGAAATTGAATGTTTTGAAATGTTTTCTTTTTGAATTTGTGTAACTGTATATTGTGATTTGTCATGTGGCCATCCTGGCTGTTGTTGTTGTTGTTGTCTAGTGTCTTGTAAGCCCATATGTGCTGGAGGACACTTAAATAAACACATCAATCAATCAATCAATCAATCAATCAAAAATAATAAGTACAATAACTATAACTATAAGTACAAGTACTATAACTATAATAACAAGTACTATTACTATTACTATTACTACTAACTATAAGTACACACGCATAACAACAGAGTCATTTCTATGAGCAGCAGTGTTGGGAACGTTACTTTAAAAAAGTAATTAGTTATAGTTACTCACTACTTGTTACAGTAGTGAGTAAAAAAAAGTAACAGTTAGTAACTGAATTACTTAATAATAAAAGTAACTAGTTACCAGGGAAAGTAACTATTTGCGTTACTGTAAAAAAAGATGCTATATGTCAAAGAATTTGGATTTTTCTGAGCAGTTTTCACAACCGCGTTATTCCCAACACTGATGAGCGGCGATGTGTGTGTGTGTGTGTGTGTGTGTGTGAGTGTGTGTGTGGCGATGTGACCGACGTTTCGCCACTCTCTCTGCCGCCCTCCAGGTGAGAAGGGCGACCGCGGCGAGCGAGGCTACTTCGGCAAATCGGGGAGACCGGGGGAGACGGGCCCGCGGGGGCCCTCCGGGGACAAGGGTGCCAAGGGCGGCGTGGGCGCGGCGGGCGCGGCCTGCAAGTCGCACTACGCCGCCTTCTCCGTGGGCCGCCGCAAGGCGCTGCACTCGGGCGACTACTACCAGACGCTGGTGTTCGACACGGAGCTGGTCAACCTGTACGGACACTTCAACATGTTCTCCGGCCGCTTCCACTGCTACGAGCCGGGCGTCTACTACTTCAGCCTCAACGTGCACACGTGGAACCAGCGGGAGACGTACGCGCACGTCATGCACAACGAGCGCGCCGTGGTCATCCTGTACGCGCAGCCCAGCGACCGCTCCGTCATGCAGAGCCAGAGCCTCATGCTGGCGCTGGAGCGCCGCGACCAGGTGTGGGTGCGCCTGTACAAGGGGGAGCGGGAGAACGCCGTGTTCAGCGACGACCACGACACCTACATCACCTTCAACGGACACCTCATCAAGCACAAGAGCGAGTTGTAGGGGGGTGTGTGTGTGTGTGTGTGCGTGTGCGCGTGTGTGTGTGTGCGTGTGTGCGTGTGTGCGTGTGTGCGTGCGTGTGTGGACAATACCGGCGACAGGCGCAGGCTGTGAAGAGGCCAGAGGAGAGCGGTGCATCGTGGGAGGCCGTCGATCGGTCGCCGCCGGAGCTCACCCGTCTGAGATGAGGCGCGCGTGGGGGTCAAAGGTCAAAGGTCAAAGGTCGAAGGTCTTCGCCGGCCGTGTACAGCAGAGCGAGCGAAAGCGTTCGCTCTTAATAGACTTTGCATGCGGCATTCAGCATCTATTTATGGATTTGAAAATTTGGTATTTTTTGATCGACGAGACTCTTAACGAGGCGATCTCAGCGAACCTCCATGTTATTCGTGTTTTATATATATATATATATATAAATATATCTTTCGATATTATCGTGACTAGCTACACACAAATCCAGTCCTTATGTAACTGAGCGTTCATTTTTGTTTCGATATACAGTATATTCATATTAATATACGCCATCGCTTGCCGGGTCTGTCAGCATCTTACAGTATTCAGGACCGGAGGAATACCTGATAACAAAAACTATTCAAATATTACCTTTCATTTACGCGGTATTATGGATCCCACCGCTTTTCTTGGCAAGCCACGCCCCCTCCGTAGCATTCGAGCGCTGGGATTGGCCAGGCGTCCGCACTCGCGCAAACTATCTAAATGTGTTAGTTACTGTAATGCCGTCTAGATAGTCAGCGTTAAGTACTCAAATGGAGAAAGGGAAAAACACGACGGCCGGAACTAAGTAGCAGTAACTTTAATTTAACGTTAAAACCTGAATAACTTTACGTTAGATCGGCAAAGTGAGTTGCCGTTAGTTGTGCTTTACTAACGAAAACACGGTGGAAGAAAATAGTTTGATCGCTGATAGTTTGGGCCGTCGACATCGACACTCTGGCGTTGCCTCGCGCGAGCGCGGACGCCTGGCCAATCACAGCGCTCGAATGCTACGGAGGGGGCGTGGCTTGCCAAGAAAAGCAGTGGGATCCATAATAACGCCTCACTTACATTTAGTACGAGAGACTCCTCTTCCACAGCGTTGTGTTGATGCCTGTGAACTGGTTTCCATCTGTAGTCATGACAACGGGTTTCATAACAGAGCATGTGGTTTACTGCGGGGAGCCCATCTGACTGACTTCCTGTTTCATCCTGCAACATCTTTACACTTACATTAAAAAGCAGACGATCGCCATAATACTCTGGAGGTTCCCGCTTTATGTGCGCTTTTTGTTTTTTTTAATCTTTTGTACCGAGTTTTATAAATCAATTGAAAGGTTTTTAACAACGAGGTAAACGCTAAGCACCGTCGTGTCGTCTGGGTTGTTTCTCTCTCGCCGTAACGATTTAACGGCCGCGAATCCCGGCTCCCGTGGGGGCCGCGCAAATTAATTCTCGCTTTTAGTCGACACTTTGTGTACAAAATATGACATCATGTACTTCTCTGCAAGTGTGTCTACAATAAGAGAGACGGTAACACTTTACAATAAGGTACGCAAAAACGTGGGTAGTTACTGAGGAACCAATGAGTAACGAATGATGAACGACCAGGGCCCTAACTGGGGCCCTAACTGGGGCCCTAACTGGGGCCCTAACTGGAACCCTAACTGGGGCCCTAACTGGGGCCCTAACTGGAACCCTAACTGGGGCCCTAACTGGGGCCCTAACTGGGGCCCTAAGTGACAGTTACTCAGTAACTATTGAGGAGTTACTGGTAAACAGACTAGGGGACTACTGTATTCGTTACTGAGTAACTGTCACTTAGGGCCCTAACTGGGGCCCTAAGTGACAGTTACTCAGTAACTATTGAGGAGTTACTGGTAAACAGACTAGGGGACTACTGTATTCGTTACTGAGTAACTGTCACTTAGGGCCCTAACTGGGGCCCTAAGTGACAGTTAGTCAGTAACGAACTCAGTAACGTTACTCAGTAACGAATACAATTCCTTGTAACTGTCACTTAGGGCCCCAGTTAGGGTTCCAGTTAGGGTTCCAGTTAGGGCCCTGGTTGTTCATCATTCGTTACTCAGTAACGAATACAGTAGTCCCCTAGTCTGTTTACCAGTAACTCTTCAGTAGTTACTGAGTAACTGTCACTTAGGGCCCCGTTAGGGCCCCAGTTAGGGCCCCGTTAGGGCCTTAGTTGTTCATCATTCGTTACTCATTGGTTCCTCAGTAACTACCCACGTTTTTGCGTACCTTATTGTAAAGTGTTACCAGAGAGACAGCTGCATCACATCCACATGAGACAAAAAACACACAAAAGAGAAATATAAATCTTAAATGACGCGTGTGCTGGTGTAGAGACCGTTTACCTGCCGGCAGCGCCGAACGCCGTCTGTCACCACCGGCCGTCTTGCGGACCCTTTGATGCCATTGTGTCTCTGTCTGGACGGCGTTCGGCGCCGGGCGGGGGGGAGACGGTTTCAAAACCGCCGCTCCGAACCCATAGGCCCCCTTCTTATTTCACACACAATGGTGATATTGTTAAGTCCCTTTAATACGAACATTATAAAAAAACAAGAACATTTACATAGAAGAAGAGAGAAACAAGAGACGTGGCGGCGAGGGAAACTGCTTGACAGTAAACAGTAAATCGGTTTGCGATGCTCAACACGGATAATATGGGTCATATTCATTCAAAGGAACAAACATGTCCTCCAGGGAACGTGACTAAATGTTACTGAGAAGAACAGGAGCGGACACGCTGTCTCCCGCTGTGAGGAAACACACGTGTGTGTCATTGGGTGCGTCAATTTTTGTTCCTCTTTGCTGTTGCAGAGGACATGTGACTTGTGACAGGACAGTGTGTGTGTGTGTGTGTGTGTGTGTGTGTGGTTGGTAGCCGGTTTACTTACAGCCTCTCCTGCGGCTCAGACTGATTGGACTCTGGTGCTGAGGGTGGGGCAGAGCAATCATGGCACCCAGGATAAACCGGCCATCACCACACACACACACACACTCAGGAGAGAGAGCCACTGTGTGTTACATCTGCTCGGCTCGCATCGTCTTGCCGTTTCCAATAAATGGATATTCTCGAACGACGACCTGTGTCTTGTGTCTTGCGGGGGCCCGGCAGAAGCCACTTAGGTGGCGTGTGGCAGGAGGCAATCGCTACGCATGTGACTTGGCCATCTGTTCTCCTGCAGAAGAGCAGATGAAATGTGACTCGGCCGGGTCTTCTAGAAGAACCGGCAGTACAAATGAGATGGGAGCTATCAGCGGTTAGTCCGAGTAAAACTCTTGGCCTCCGAACCCCCAAAGGCAGCATTGCCTCTCTCAGTTGATCTCTTTTTTGCCTGATTATCTGTTCTTATCTTATCTATTTTCTCTCACACACACCAGTCAGTTACAATACAACACATAGAAACAAGTGGAAAGACAGAACTCATGTCTTCCACGCATCCACATGCACGCAGACACCATCTCTACGGATAATCACTCTGCAACATGCGGAGCTGTAAATCAATGTGTAATGGCGCCCTCTAGTGGCGGTCTTAATACACGACAGGACCGCGGAATTAGAGAGAGTTGCGCAAAACACATTTCACATACAGACACTAGGACATACAGACACTAGGACACCTTGCACATACAGACACTAGGACACCATGCGCATACAGACACTAGGACATACAGACACTAGGACACCATGCGCATACAGACACTAGGACACCATGCGCATACAGACACTAGGACACCATGCGCATACAGACACTAGGACACCATGCACATACAGACACTAGGACACGAGGACACCATGGACATAAATACACTAGGACACTAGGACAGTGACACCATGGACATAAAGACACTAGGACACCATTCACATACAGACACTAGGACACCATGCACATACAGACACTAGGACACCATGCACATACAGACACTAGGACACCATGGACATACAGACACTCAGGGGCGATTCTAGGGTCAGAGCTTTAGGGGTGCTGAGCACCCAATGAGCCCCACTGCCACCACCCACCCTTTTTTCACACAAAAACAAAAAATACACACACACACACACACACACACACACACACACACACACACACAGAGTAACGCTAGGAGTTAGTATATACTATGCCCCCATGAATGTGATGTGATTATTATTGTTGCAAAGCCTGGTTCAGGTTAAATCCTCTGTAAAACATGAATGAATACAGCAAAAGAAAAACATTTAACTTTATTTTATTGTCTGGTTTGATAGTCAGACAACTGAAAAATAACAGATATAAATCTATGAATAAATAACAATTAATTTAAAAAGCCACAGTGAGTGTTTTCACACATACTGGTGGTATACAGTGATGTGTCGTTTCGTTTGTTTTCACTCTGGTCCAAACGCCGCACCACTGGCAGGGCTTCATGTTTCCATGAAGACGGACCAGAAAAGACCCGCGAATTACGCAAGTTATTTACACAATTTACGTAATTTACGTAAATTGTGTAAATAACTTACGTAATTTGCGTAAGTTACGTTATTTACGTAAATAACTTACGTAATCTGCGTAAGTTACGTTATTTACGTAAGTTACGTAACTTACGTAATTTACGTAAGTTATTTACGTAACTGACGTCATGTTGACATGACTCCCGATTGTTAAAATGAGTCTCAAAGTAACGCTAAACTTTAACAACAGAGACACACGTACGCACTACACAGGTACTTGTGGCGCTGCTGTTTCTGCTTAATAAATGGACTCCAGTTCGACTGTAGCCGCGCTAATGGCGCTAACGGAGCTAACCGGGCTAACAGAGCTAACTGGTAAACGGTGCCTGGACTCCAGCACTCACCGATATGGTATCGGAATCGGAACAACTCTCGGTAAAAGGAAAGAAGTGTGAGACAGCTTTGGAGCACTTACTGAGTTGATTCACAACACTACAACTAAACAGATCTCACTCTGCGTGAGTCGCGCTGGACGGTCGGGCTGCGGAGCGGTGCAGAGGTAGCCTGGCAAGCCAGACCCACATCAGAAAGATGTAAGGTCTGGCTCAGCTCCATTGGCAGTGTGGGCGGGATAAACGGTTGTCTTTCAAGTTCCCTCTGCACGCAATAGGATAGCGCTACAACCAATCAGAGCAACGAAGAAGGTGACGTAGTCAGAGCGACGGCTCTGACTACGTAATTAATCAAAACTCAGAATAAATATTTATTTTCGAGGAAAGACTTCAGTGCCGTTCTTTGTTCTTTTCTCAAATAAAATGTTAACTTAAAGTCTTGAAGAGTCGCGGCCAAAGCCGAGTGGAAAGACAACCGTTCGCCAGCAGCAGCAGCCATTGTTTTACCTAACACGGAACCGTCGCAACTCTGTCGTCATTAGGTAACCCGGCTTTCGACTCCGCCCCTCACGCTGTGATTGGCCAGACATACAAGACATACTTGGTGTTTCCAGCACCAAAAAGCGGACGGAGCTTTGCTAGACTACACTAGCTGCCAAATAAATTTGCTGCCGCTAGGGGGTGTCTAGAGTTCTAGGCTAGTGCAGAGGAGGAGGAGGGGTGAGAAGAGGATGATACCATTTGCTAAGCGGGGATGTTTTCATTTTCGTCCTTAACATATACATTTTAAACCACAAACTACGGAGTATGTTTTGGACATTATTTAACCCTGTCAAAGACAAACACAATTTTTAGAATAACATTTCTTACCCAAGTTTTAGGGGTGCTGAGCCTGTTTTTAGGGGTGCTTCATCAACCCTAAAAATGGGCTAGCCTCGGCCCTGCAGACACTAGGACATACAGACACTAGGACATACAGACACTAGGACACCATGCACATACAGACACTAGGACACGAGGACACCATTGACATAAAGACACTAGGACACCATGCACATACAGACACTAGGACACCATGCACATACAGACACTAGGACACCATGGACATACAGACACTATGACATACAGACACTAGGACACGATGCACATACAGACACTAGGACACCATGCGCATACAGACACTAGGACACCATGGACATACAGACACTAGGACACCATGCACATACAGACACTAGGACACAAGGACACCATGCACATACAGACACTAGGACACCATGGACATACAGACACTATGACATACAGACACTAGGACACCATGCACATACAGACACTAGGACACTAGGACACCATGGACTTAAAGACACTAGGACACCATGCACATACAGACACTAGGACACCATGGACATACAGACACTAGGACACCATGGACATACAGACACTAGGACACCATGGACATAAAGACACTAGGACACCATGCACATACAGACACTAGGACACCATGGACATACAGACACTAGGACACCATGGACATAAAGACACTAGGACACCATGCACATACAGACACTAGGACACCATGGACATACAGACACTAGGACACCATGGACATACAGACACTATGACATACAGACACTAGGACACCATGGACATAAAGACACTAGGACACCATGCACATACAGACACTAGGACACCATGCACATACAGACACTAGGACACCATGGACATACAGACACTATGACATACAGACACTAGGACACCATGGACATACAGACACTAGGACACCATGCACATACAGACACTAGGACACCATGCACATACAAACACTAGGACACCATGCACATACAGACACTAGGACACCATGCACAGACAGACACTAGGACATACAGACACTAGGACACACAGGGAGGGATGCTTATGGTTCAAGGCTGGACTTCATAAGTAGATTAGCAAAATCTAAGACAGAGAGGTTTGTGTGTTGAGGGACCACCAGCAGAAGACGGACCCTGGACCAGAACCGAGCCGGGACACAGCATCAGGACCGTCTCCCGGTGTCCACCGCATCACAGATGTGATCTCAACGTCCACAACGACCGCTTCACGCAGCATTCGCCTCCATGGGCCCAGCGGTGCTCGACGTGTAGTTTGAAAAAGAAAGAAAATCTTAAAGACTGATGGTACCAATATGTCTTCATCGCAGCGTGGCTGCTGCCGCCTGAGTGCTAAAGGTTCTGCAAATTCTTTATGATTATGTGCTGAAATCGGCTGAATTTTAATCCGATCACCGGTGAACATCATGTTCTTATTTCACCTTGCTGAGGCCGTGTGCCGGCTCTCCTTCCAGTCTATGAATCACATTTATGATCCGAAATTATGATTGTTCTTTACATTTCATATAATTGAACTGAAAGATAATATGGCGACTAAACTAGCATCGGGAAAAGAAGATATTACTATACTCTTAAATTCTTGTTGAGACTGAGAGCTCGGCAACAAAGTGAAAAGGAGGTTCAGGTCAAAGGTCAAAGATGGTGAACCAGGTTGTGACCCGTGAGAAGAGGCGAAACAACGCTGGCTGCAGTGCATTGAAACTGAGGGGTTTTCACATCCGGCATAAAAGAAGAGAAAATAATAGGTCTACTTATCAACTAATGAATGAACTACCTCACTAGGATAACGAATAAGGCTTTGGTAGTGTGGAGCTGATGATCTGTGGCACGACAGCATGAGAACAAATGTCTTTTTTCTGTCATTCTGCGTATGTGGCTGAGTTCACCTCACAGTTCACCACACGGCCACACGGGGGCAGCCTTGTCCGTGTTTTGGTGCTGACCTGGAATGGGACTAAGTGGGTTTGTTGCAGGGAGAGGGCAGGAAGAGCCATGTTCAGATCAACCAAACATTATTGGAAACATTAATAACTGACACTCTGGGGCTCGGGATACCGGTGGAGGTAGTGGGTTAGAAATAAGGATATTAAATGAGTGCACAGGAAAACGTAACAATCTCACTTTTTTATGAGCACGCCTGTAAGCAATGCAACAATTTATACGTCTTGCGGTGTTTCGTCTCGGGGCCTTCGGAGCAACCGGATGTAAATGTGGAGCCCACAGCTCCAGCAGTAATGAACACGGTGTTTAAAGTCTTCTGGAGAGATGTACTCCAGGACGGAGTGCATCTGGGGTTGTAAAAAGATATCTGATGCTACTGATGCTTTCACTTGCACAGCAGTGATTGAGAATAATCCAATCCAATCTAATCCATTCTACTCCAATCTAATCTAATCTAATCCAATCCAATCTAATCTAATCTAATCTAATCTACTCCAATCTAATATAATCTACTCCAATCTAATCTAATCTAATCCAATCTAATCTAATCTAATCCATTCGAATCGAATCGATTCCAATCTAATCTAATCTACTCCAATCTAATCTAATCTACTCCAATCTAATCGAATCGAATTGAATTGAATCGAATCTATTCCAATCTAATCTAATCTAATCTACTCCAATCTAATCGAATCGAATCGAAT
>JAOPHQ010003744.1:0-2500 GCA_030340625.1 Merluccius polli
GCCACCATGGCCAGGAGCGGAGATCCACTATCACCTCCAACACCACCAACCCCGTGTGGAGGGGCGAGGTCCGTCTCTCTCTCTCTCTCTCTTTCTTTCTTTCTTTCTTTCTTTCTTTCTTTCTTTCTTTCTTTCTTTCTTTCTTTCTTTCTTTCTTTCTTTCTTTCTTTCTTTCTTTCTTTCTTTCTTTCTTTCTTTCTTTCTTTCTTTCTTTCTTTCTTTCTTTCTTTCTTTTTAATTCAAACAAGCTTTATTGGGATGGGAAAATAAAAAAATAACAGTGCCAACTTGGAAAATGTAAAAAAAAAAAATGTAAATCTCTCTCTGCTGTAGAAGTACACCTTCGTGGCCCTGATGAGCGACGTGCTGGAAATTGAGGTGAAGGATAAGTTCTCCAAGAGTCGACCAATTATCAAGCGTTTCCTGGGTCAGCTGACCATCCCGGTGCAGAGACTCCTGGAAGGACCCGCAGCGGAGTGAGTTTTTCATTTTACTTCGACTGTCCGACGGACGGACACAGATCTGCTGAAAGAGCTCGTTTACATTTCTTTGTATTGGTGTGAAAGACGAGAATGGAGGAATGTGGAGGAGGTGTGGAATCACCAAAGGGTTTTACGATCCAGAGACCTGTCTGGATTGGAGTCGAAACGTGTGTGCAAAAGCTTGAAAATCTATGAATATTGAACAAATATGAAAACAAAACCAGGCACATCACTGTTCGGCACAGCAAATCAAAAGTTAAAAAGTTAAAAGGCAAAAAGGTGTTTTTCAAATAGTGATCAGTCGATTTGACCTTTCCCCCTTAATCCCATTGTCCAGGAGATTTGAATCAATAATATCCAATAATTACTGTTTAGCTCATTGTTCCAGCATTGATTCAGTATTGATCCAACACTAAATGTACTCTGTGGCTTATTAGGTGTGTGTGTGTGTGTGTGTGTGTGTGTGTGTCTTTGTGTGTGTCCAGGGAGCAGCCTGCCAGCTACAGTCTGTGTCGTCGGCTACCTACGGACCACGTCAGTGGTCAGCTTGTGTTGAAAGTAGTCCTCACCTCCACTGGGAACGAAGGTCCGTACATTGTTTATTCTTAAGCTTGCAGCACACTAATATACTTGTTTTATTTTTGGTTTGGTCACCGGACGGCCCATTAGATAAGACCAGTGGGTTCTCCATGGAGACGAGAAATTTCAACCAATTACACACAATGTTCGCTTGTCGTCAACCTCAGAAATTTTGGCAAGTTTCAAATTCTTAGAGGCGCGAGAAGTGCCGAAAAGACGTTTGGTGTGGTATGCGTTTGTTGTTTTGTTGTTTGTTTCTCCGCAATCACTTAGTTCAGTCAGGACCACTTTTGTCAAAATAATCTTTTATTCTAAAGCAGAATATTACATTTGCAGAATATTACATTTGGCGGTATGGCTCTGTTCTGGGACCTCCTTGCCCTTCCACGTGCCTACGTGGAAAGCCTTAAGGCAGGGAGAGCACTCCTCCCTGCCCTTCCATGTGCCTACATGGAAAGGTTTAAGACAAGGAGAGCGGCAGCAGAGACCCCCCAGGGTACAGAACAGAGCAAACATCAATGACAATCAGAAAAAAGACATTGATTAATTAGATACAACATAAAGGAGGAGCTGGGGTGGAGGTGGGTTGCAAAGCTAGCAGAGAAAGCAGCGAAGATAGGCAGGCTGAAGCAGCTTAAATAAGGCGCCAAGAATGATGTTTGCCAATGGGTGTTTGAGGAGGAGTCAGCTGAGCTGTCAGCTCACTGTGTATGGTATCCAATAGGAAGCTAGGGGAATCATATTTGAAGCGCTCTGCATACGTAACGCAACCTAAAGCGGCAATTATGACTATGATATGACTACTGTGATATCTGTACTGAGCCGAGCCTGACTTTGTGGCCTGCCTGAACTAACGCTATGCTCAATTTTTGCTCTTGTGACTCGCCAAACTTCTTTTCAACAGCGCCCGCTTAATAATCATAATATTTTTGGAATTGAATATTGGTTATTGTTATTGATAACCTACAGTAAGAGTACGAGCATATCTTATTTACTTATCAGGTCTTTGAAAAGAGATGCTTGGCCTCAATGAGATTGAACCTGTATAAATAAAGGTCAAATCAAATATTTGCTCCTCCCCTGTCACACTCCCCCCTCCCCTCCTCCTTCTACCTCTTCACCTCCCTCGCTCTACGTCCCCTCCTCCACCTACAGAAGCCTCCCCGGACACGATGGGCGCCATCTTGGGGGCGTCGTCAAATGGCGAGCCCGGCAGCCCTTCGGACGACGAAGATCTCCCGCATGCCTCCGCCTCCTCCTCCGTCTCCTCCTCCTCCCGTGTCGCGGCACGAGGGCCCTCCCCGACTGGCTCCGAGGAGGAGGATGGGCTGGTCAATGGCGCCGGTTACTACGGCGACGACAGCGTGTGGCGCATGGACGTGGGTGGGCCAATGGGCAGCGAGGAGCTGGAGCACCTGACCCTGGGCAGCCACACCCAC